>BQNB010023431.1:0-61832 GCA_026074375.1 Tanacetum coccineum
TTTTATATCGTCTCTCACACATAATCTATAACCGTTTCACACACATATTAAAATTCAAAAAAAATCCGAAAGTTTAAAAAAAATCAAAAATTTTTAAAAAAAATTACAAATTTTTTTTTCCGGAAATTTCGCAAATTTGAAAAATAAAAATCGAAAATTAAAAAAAAATTCAAAAATTTGAGAAATTTTTTTTTGAAAAAATCGATATTTTTTGAAAATTCGAAAAAAAAGTTGGAAAATTTAAAAAAAAGTTCGAAAATTTGAAAAAAAATTGAGGTTTTTTTTTGAGATTTTGAAAAAAGGTTAAAAAACTTGAAATAAAATTTCGAAAATATGAAAAAAAAGTTCAAATATTGGAAAAAAGTTTGAAAAGTTGAAAAAATATATCAATATTTTTCAATTCGATTATTTGAAAAAAAAGTTTGAAAATTTGAAAAAAAACAAATCGATATTGTTTTTTGAAAATTTGAAATGAGTTTAAAATTTTGAAAAAAAATCGAAAATTTGTAAAAAATTTGAAAATTTGAAAATTTGAAAATTAGTACATCTCAGTTAAAAATGTTACTGCATCAAAATGTATTTTGTTAGTGCATTACATTTAAAATTAAAAATTAGTACATCTCAGTTTTAAAAATGTTACTGCATCATAATATATTTTGTTAGTGCATTACAGCTAAAAAAGTTAGTACATCTCAGTTAAAAAAGTTACTTCAAGATCAAGTTTGACCTTTTGGGTATCTAGACGATATATTTCTTGCTTGCATTGAGAAAGCTCATTTTTTAAGGTCTCGACTTCTAAGCATTTTTCTTGGTTAACCTTAGCATGTCCGTCTAGTTGGGTTTGCAAGTCAGTTAAGATGGCAATCATAGAAACTTTATCAGATGTGTCAGCAGATACCTCAGTTGGAACATTTTGGGCTTCGGTGTCAAGAAGATACTGATGATACGGGATCGTATTGTCATCAATCTCAGTCTCAGCATCGGAGTCTAAATGTTCTTCCTGGTGCATCTCCTGACTCAACTGATAATCCACATTATCAAAGATTTGATTGTCATTGGAGTGTACCTCATTGACTTGACTGTTGGTGGCACTGGTGGATGACAAGTTGGCCATGAAAGCGGCAGCAGCATTGGGGCCTTCATCCACGTCTGAATCATATGCATCCTCATGGTTGACTTCGAAGATATTTGTTGTAGTCATTGCCAGAGGTTGATCATATGTTTCTTCATTTGTTGCCATTGAATAACGTTGTTTATGAATGATCTGATCTTAAGTGATTGTTGATTGATGACTTGGTGTGAGGTTTATGATTTTCGGGTAAATTTGAAACAGTAAAATGCTGTTTTGAGGGCCTAAATGACTCCGAATGGCCAAAAAATGACAGGGCTCTCGCTCAAAGAGGAAGAGTCTTGACCGTTGGGCCGTTTCCGAGCTGGTATAAAAATTTCGGAACAATCCGACACAAAAATTATTTTTGCGGCAAATCAAGCAAAACGCAACTTAGCTTGATCAAAACGCAATGAACTTGTTGTCAAAACGCAATGATATCTTCCTCAAAACGCAATGAAATTTTTCTCAAAACGCAATGAAATTTTTCTCAAAACGCAATGACACTTGAAGTCAAAACGCAATGGACTTTTCTTGTCAAAACGCAATGCTTGAAAATTTTTGGCAGCGTAGCGTTTTAGTCAAAACGCAATAGAAATCTTCAAAACGCAACCTGTATGCTCAAAACGCAATCTGTATGCTCAAAACGCAACATGAATATTCTCAAAACGCAACATGAATATGCTCAAAACGCAATATGAAGATGCTCAAAACGCAATATGAAGATGCTCAAAACGCAATCAAGAAAAAACTTGATATATCCAAAACGCAACCAAGAAAAATCTTCTATATGTCACGAAAATTTTGTAAATCCACAAATAGTTTGCCAATTCAATTCGAACCACAATTAAACGTACGCCCCTTTATTTTTTGTGATTTCTTTCGATCAAGACACACAAAAAAATCGAACCCCACTTTTATTTAAAAAATTCGGTTCAAAACACATCCAAACAATCACTTTTGGCTCTTGATACCAATTGTAGGATCCCTAGATCATTCCATAGATTAATCACAAGATCAATAGCACAAAAGATTAAACATTAAAGAACTTTTTGATTGAAAGAAATAAGAGTGGCTACAAACCCTAAAGATGAAAAATATTATGGAGTAGCTAACCTAAAAAAGAAGAAAAAATGGCTTTATATAGCCTTACAATGAGACCTAAAGAGGCTTAAGAATTAGCATGTGGGAGGAATCAGTGACCATTGGGTGATGTGTAAAAGGTCACATTCTGGATGGATTTCCATATCAGCTGCCATTGGGTTGCCTCGAATGTACTGTGTATTTCGAATCTTCCATGATTCGTAATCATTTTCAACCAACATTGGTGGACGAGTATCGGTACCTGCAGCATTTGTTTCTTCATTGGTTGCCATGAATAACGTTTTTATAAATGATCTGATCTTAAAGATTGATGATTGATGGACTTGGTGTGGGTTTTTGTGATTATCGGTAATTTTAAACAGTTAAAATGCTGTTTTGAGGCCTAAATGACTCCGAGAATGCAAAAAATGACAGGGCTCTCGCTCGATGAGGTAAGAGTCCTTGACCGTTGGGCCGTTACGAGCTGGTATAAGAAAAATTTCGGAACAATCCTATCACAAAAAATTTTTTTTGCTTGTTATCGGATCCAAAAAAATTGCTCGTAATCGATCGTCTATTGAACGTCTCGTTCAGCAGTTGCCTTGTCGAGTTGCTGTGTCGAATCCCCATGTTCGGAGACACCTTGCTCGGTCGCTGTTCGATCCAACCTTGAATCCCACTCGTGTCGAACTCCGTCGTACGAGTCCCTTCGTTTCGATCACTTCGTTCGAAGACCCCCACGTTCGATTCGTGTGTTTGAACGTCTAGTTCGATAGGCTTGTTCGATTTCCATCGGTTCGAATCCCCCTTCGTATCGAGTCGCTTGTCGATCCCATCGTTAGAACACATTGTCGATCGTTCCTTGTTTTCCACTCGTTCAGATTCGTCCTTGTTTTCCACTCGTTCGAGTCGTCACTCGTTCGGATCGTCCATGTTTTTCCACTCGTTCGAGTCGACTTGTTTTCCACATCTTCGATCGTCACTTCACTACATGATCGTTCGATCGTCCTTGTTTTCCACTCGTTCGATCGTCCTTGTTTTCCACTCGTTCGATCGAAACAGCAAGAACTCGTTCGATCGCTACGTCTTTTTTTTAACACTTTTCGAACCAAAACAACAAGAACAAAGGAAAAACACGAGATCGTTGATTGCTAACAAGATGGTTTGAATGATATTAGATTAAACATACACCATCTTTGAATCAAGAATCAAAAACACACAAATAATCAAAAACAATAAAACCTCTTTTTTTTTCGAAATCAATAACAAAAAAAAATACAAACCAAATCAATACATCAATCTTGTAGGCTCTGATACCAATTGTAGGATCCCTAGATCATTCCATGTATTAAGCACAAGATCAATGACACCAAAGATTAAACATCAAAACTTTTGATTGAATGAAACAAAGAGTTGCTACAAACCCTTAAGATGAAAAATGAATATTCAAACATTTTTTCAAACAATCGAAATGAAAAATATCGATTTTTTAAAAAAAAAATTGAACTTTTTCCAATTTTTGAACTTTTTTTCATATTTTCAAACTTTTTTTTTGAGTTTTTGAACCTTTTTTCTAAATCTCATAAAAACATCGATTTTTTTTTCAAATTTTTGAATTTTTTTTTCTAAAATTTTTCAAAAAAAAAATGAAAATTTTCGGAAATTTTCCAAATAAAAAATTCCGAAATATTTTTTTCGAAATTTTTAAAATTTTGAATTTTTTTTCAAATAATCGAATTGAAAAATATTAATTTTTTTAATCTTTTGAACTTTTTTCCTATTGAATTGAAAAATATCGAGTTTTTGAACCTTTTTTGTAAATCTAAAAAAAAAACATCGATATTTTTTTTCAAATTTTTGAATTTTTTTTGAAAAAACTTTGAACTTTTTTTCAAATTTTCCAACTTTTTTTTTATTTTCAAAAAATATCGATTTTTTCGAAAAAAAAATTCTTAAATTTTCGAATTTTTTTTCTAATTTTCGAATTTTTTTTTTAATTTTCGATTTTTTTTTCAAATTTGCGAATTTTCGGAAAAAAAAATTTTGGAATTTTTTTTAAATTTTTGTATTTTTTTTTAATTTTAATATGTGTTTATGTTATTGTTTGTGTATTTAATTATGTGTGAGATATTAAATAAATAAGGATAAAATGACAAAAACACCCTTGTAGTTATAAAAAAAGGAGAGGGTGAGATGGGACACATGACGCGATCTCATGGCTTCATATCCTTCTCATTTTAAGACCCCTTCTCATTATATCCCTTATATATATATATATATATATATATATATATATATATATATATATATATATATATATATATATATATATATATATATATATATATATATATATATATATATATATATAATCCGGATCGATTGAGAAGGTTTTTATTTTGAGAAGATTAAGAAGGTTTTCAAAAATGATAGATTTTTAACTTTGATTCAAGTTTTTCAAGCGTAAAACTCATTTTAATGTGATTATAATTGAAAATGTGTAAAAAAATTTCGAATCAATGTTAAAAAATCTCTCGTTTTTGCAATATAAGTAAAGTACTGAATCTTCTATACAAATTTATAGAAT
The DNA here is from genome assembly GCA_026074375.1 of Tanacetum coccineum. Lineage (NCBI taxonomy): Eukaryota > Viridiplantae > Streptophyta > Magnoliopsida > Asterales > Asteraceae > Tanacetum > Tanacetum coccineum. The sequence continues at coordinate 4,779 of BQNB010023431.1, forward strand.
CATTACCATAACTCGATTTTAGCAATGATTTGTGAATCAAATTTATGATTTAAAGCTTTAATTCACTATTAAATGATGTTTACTTGTGAATCAATTCAAAAAATATGAATCAATTTGCTCAAACATAGATTTCTCAATCTTCTCAAAATAAAAACCTTCTCAACGGAACCGGATCTTATATATATATACATGATAGTCCCAATCCATTATTTTCTAAAAGAAAACATTTCTCACATCTAGGACCACATGAAAATTAATTTTCATATATTGTTGACATATGCTAAAAACATAATTTTTTTATATGCATAATGGTCTCTTAATAGTTGTCAAAAATATATAATCTAATATATGTTTCTTGACAATCTTGGTTAAGCAAATTTGAAATAAGAAGCATTTGGATTATTTCTTAGGTTTTGCATGCCTTAGTGTCGAAATAATCACTACTCCACATTTGTTGCATTTAGGCACACACTAGTTTTGCATAAAAGTTTGGTTCATCTTGATTAATCCTCCTTACAAGTAAACCTTGTGTGCATTATATATCTTGTTTAGCTTTCCTCTCTTGTCTTTATATGTCTACATACCAAAACTATGCATTATATCTTATTAAATGCCTAATTGTTATGTGCTAAAAATCCTAGTTGCCATAAAAGGATGGACTTGCTGCAAATTCAACTCTCATAACAGAACCCCCCACATAAAATTTTGTGAAAAATCGAATTTTGGGAAATCTAGGAAATAACAGAGGGCGAGCCCCTTAATCCATAAGGGTCGGCCCCCTTAATTTTAAGGGGACCGCCCCCTATTTAAGGGGACCCCCTACAACACGGGTAAAACAGTAATTTTATTCCTCCTTTTTATCAAATACTATCTAGACTCAGCTACTGTTTGATCCTTTGAATGTCTATTCTTCCCAAGTTAAACCTTTCCTTCACTATAAATACATCCACATTTATTCTTATCACACTCATCCTCACCAATGACATCTCCCAACAAACCCTCATCCAAACCATCAAGGGTATCCAAAATGAGTGTGAAACCTATTTGGAGAAAGAAACCAAGCATTTGCAACAACTCAAATGTGCTCAAAATAACTTCACCAATTCCCAAACCTCCAACTCCCTATCATAAACCATCCTATGAAAACAACCACCCAAATCAAACACTACTAAATCCTTGCATCAAGGACCCCTTCACATCACCACAAGTTATATCACATTCTCTACTTTCCATATCACCACTCAATTCACATGCTACTCACACTCAAACTCCATCTCAAAATGACAATCAAACTCCTTACATTAAGGATACTCCCACATCACAACAAGGTTTATCACATCCTCCTCCTATTTCACTCATCAACTCACATGAAACTCAAACTCAAGGTCCACCTCAATGTGACAACCAAACTCAACAAAACCAAACTCAACACACATCACCCCTATCTCCAAGTAGAGAAAGCCTTGTTGATGACATTAATCAACTTCAAGATCTATCAAACCTCTTAGCCATGCATCTCTCCCAACAACAACAAAACAATAATTCATCATTACCTTACTCTCTAAACTTACCACACACTCTCAACATCAACCAACTTGAAACTCATGTTGGTTATTGCTCTTGTTGCATCTTCAACCAAAAAAAAATCCTTACTTTACGAGAGGATATCAATTGGATTGAATTTCTCCTCACTCGACCTAATCCACCACCTATGGTTCAAAGAGATTTCCCCTCCACCACCACCTCCGCTCCAAACTCTCCATCAACTAATAACTAATCCCCTAATTAGCCTACAAATAATTGTCAAACCCTTTTGTGTCGCAAGCAAGTTAAAAAATCCCTTTATGGCTACTTAGGATTTTTCTTTATGTATTAATATGATTCTAAAGCATATTTGATTTTATGTATGCTTGTGTGTTATTCACACATATTATCCTAAATGAATGAAGTATCTTTCTTTGATGTTTGCTTGTACTTGCCTTATTTTTCCTCCCTTCTTGCTACATGTTAGAAATATTTGTATTGTTCTAACCAATTTTTGTAGCCAAGAAACCATAGCTCGATTCCTTGGTACCCTCGTTCGAGGGGGTGCATTCATTCCGTCGATTTTACTAGCTATTCTCGACGATGCCTTTTTGATTCTATAAAAAGGGGGAGAAATGATATAAAACTCACTAAATACTTGTTTAAAATTAATTTTACACTTAATGAGTTTAAATTTTATAATCATCAAAAAGGGAGAGATTGTTGATAGAAATAATGCCAAAAAACATTATTAATATTTTTCACATCCTTACATTTTGATAATTACAAAATATAAAAACATTCAATGCAAAATTAAAACATAAACAAGTAATTAGAAGTAAATATTCATTTCAAAATTATATCACTTCAAGGTATGAATAAACAAATGCTTGATGCATTTTGTGATCAAAAGAAATTTTTATAAAATGTTGTAAACTTTTTATAAACATCACAAAACATTTTCTACATTTAAAAGAAATGTTTTATTCAAAATAAACATTTTGAATTTCAAATTTTCGGACCTAAAACGGCTAGAAATGGTCTAGTAAACACCTCCCCTAAATAAGACAAAAAGGGAGCGTCTGTACAAGGGGCGGCCCCATTAAATACATGAGCGGCCCCCTTAATTTTAAGGGGGCCGGCACCCTATTTAAGAGGGTCGGCCATAGACTACGCTCCCCTTTTTGTCCTATAAATACTGGACTATTCGTAACATTTTTCTCACCTTTTTGCACTCATTCTTTCTGCCTAAAATAGCCCACATTTCCTCTCTAAAATCCTTTAATCATTTAATCATTTAGCTTTGTTTCCAAGTGATCCAAGCTTAATTCCTCAAGTGCAAGAGAATAATACTTTCATCATTTATTAAAGAAGTATTACAACCCAAGCTTACATTGCAATCTTATTGCATTCACATCATATTTTGTAAATCATTTGTAAATCTTGTAAAGTTGTGTAGTTGTTAGGTTGTGGTGATTGTTGTAAGTTTAGTTGGATATTGGTGATCCTTTCTAGTAGTGTTAGTTAGGTGTGATATAACTAGTGTTGTGAGAAGAAGTTGTGAAGGTGTGAAGTTGTGAAGTTGTAAAGGGGTGAAGAAGTTATGTAGTTGTGTTCAAGGTGTGAAGCTAAGTTATGTAGTGAAGTTGTGAAGTAGTAGTGAAGATGTGAAGTCGTGAACTAGTTGTGAAGTTGTGTTGTGATAGATTGGTTCTAGCTAAGATTAGAACTCGACATCTAGCTTAATGTCGGAAATAGATATAAGCAACGTTGTGTACGGTTTTCTCCGCCATAAAGGAGCTTGTTGACATAGTGAAGAAAACTCTCGAGTTAGGTGCTCGGGGAGTGGAGTAGGCCGAAGAAGAGCTTCGTAACCGAACCACTATAAATACTTATGTTGTGGTTTGATCTTTATAACTCTCATCTTTTACTTACTTATTTTCATTGTTCATATTGTGCAAGCATTGAATTCACATAAATTCGAATCTATCTTTTTATAAACATACTTAAAATTTAAACTTTTAAAAGTGAAAAAACTATTCAACCCTCCTTCTAGTTTTTCACAAATTCATTATTCAAATTATGATTGATATTCTTATCGAATCTATTGACAAGTTTTTGAGCATGAACAAGAAATCGAATTCTTATTTGTCTAGCTTTAAGATTATATCAAAATATAACGTGAGACATTATCTTAAACCTACATACACAATCACACTCGATTGATATAAAAATAACCACATCCTTTTCCAAGATGATAAGAATATGCATCGGATCATAAGTCACATTTATGCAAATAAGGTCATATTGAGTCTACTTGTCCAATAATTGTGTTCCAAATATTTAGCAAATATATGCATAAAATTCACAATAAAGTAGAATTGACGACTTGAATATTTTGTCCAAAGTATTCAAGTATTTTACCTTGCAAAGTTTTGCAACTTTCTTTAAGGTATGTCTATCATAGGTATGCATCCTTATTTCATGTATCTTTATATAATATACTTGTTCCATGCACTCATATGATCACATAGGACTAGCTGCAAAAGTGTTCTCAAAATATAAACCTTTTCACAGAATTTTAGAAAAATTTCAATTTTTGGTCGTTTGAAAAGTATCAAATAGGCGCCCCCTTAGCTCATAAGGGCTCCCCCTTATCAATAAGGGGGACGGCTACATAGATATGGGGGTCGGCCTATCTAATCTCATGGTTTACTATTTCTTTCTGCTTTTTGACTCTCTTTTGATTAGCCTCAGCTATTCTTACCCAAAAAACAAGAACATGTTTTGGAAATGTCTAAACCAATTCAAATCCGTACCACTTCTAAACCATTTTCTTCTAATAAATTGCCTCCAAATATTCACTATCATTCATCATCTTCTTCATTCATCATCAACCACCTTAAACCATCAAGAACCACCATGGCATCCACTTAAGCTACCTCATCCAAAAAAGATCAAAAATCAACATAATTTCAACAAAAAGATTATTTGTTGATCTTACACAAGATGACACCACAACTCCTTCACCACAATACCATGTTTCTTCACCAAGTGTTCCAAATGCACCTTTAAAAACACCATATACTAGAGACACTTCTTCACCCTCCATTGTTTCAAAATTAAAATCACCCACTTCTTCCACATCTCCATTCACCAATGACTACTTGAACTCACCAATCTCACCACCACCTAGAGTTCCTCCACCACCTCAAACTTAAGAAAATAAGTCTATGAAATTACTCTCACACTTTTACCAATAACACCACTTGACATCCAATTCCATTCTCCATCACCTCCACCACCTTTTTTTGGTCATCCTATCCCATGGAACCTACTTGAGGCACATGGTGATTCATTCTTATTTGCATTCACAGCCGAACCCTCATCTTTGGTTTGAGAGATAAACTCCAATACATGTTCTCCTACATTGAAAAATGCTTTCCCAACCACCACCACCATTTTCGCCACCTCCACCCACACCACCATTACTTTCTCCAAACTAAACATACTCTATGTTTAGTTTCCCATGCATCAAATAATTTTTTAACCACCTTTTGCTAGCAAGTTCTATGAGAATTTAGAAGCCTTAGAATCTTAGTTTCTTCTATGTGTTATTATGCTTCAAGCATAATATTTATGTATTGTTGTATGCATGATTGTGTTTTATACACAATCGTTTTGTTTTTAATGAATGATCTTTGTCTTTAATATTAGTAGTGTGTGTGTTAAAAATGGCATGATGTTGGTTAGTTAAATGCTATTTTTTATATATTTTTCATGACTTTGCTAAAATGTTAGAATTATATATAGTGTCAGTGTTATTCTAACTCGATTTTACAGCAAAGTCATCATAGCTCGATTCTTTGATGCCCTCGAACGAGGGGAAGCACACATCAAGGAGGAGCGTTTATTACGTCGAACTAACAATTATTTATCGAAATAAAATAAAACTCACTAAATACTTGGTTAAAAATAATTTTACATGTAATGAGTTTAGATTTTGTAATCATCAATAAGGGAAAGATTGTTGATATTAAATAATGCCTAAAAACGTTATTAATATTTTTCGATCTCTCTACGTTTTGATAATCATGAAACGTAAAAATGCTTTATGTAACATTATTATGTAAACAAGTAATTAGTTGTAAATTTTCATTTCGAAATATAATCACTTTAAGGTATGAATAAACAAGTGCTTAGTTTATTTTATGATCAAAGGAACTCTATTATAAGCCTTACATTTTTATAATATGTCTCAAACATTTTTTAACTTATACAAAACAATTTGGTATTTAAAAATAAATGTTTTATTCAAAATAAATATTTTAAATTCAAATTTCTCACCCAAAAACGGCTAGTTTTGCTCCAAAAAACACCTCCCCTGAAAAGAAAAAAAAGGGGAGCGTCCAGCTAGGGGCGGCCCCTTTTTAGGCAAGGGCGGCCCCCTTAGTAATAAGGGGCCGGACATAGAGCTAAGGGGCCAGCCATTCTTTTTGGCTCCTAGATGTGCCTATAAATAGTGGACTGTTTCACATAGATTTTTCACCTTTTTCACACCCATTCTTTTTGTTTAAAATTAGCAAACACATTCTACTAATTCCTTTGATCATCTAATCCTAGGTATTTGTTTTCAAGTAATTCAAGCTTAGATCCTCAGGTGCAAGAGAAGAATACTTCCTACTATCAAGTTACAAAGTGTTATAACTTAGCTAGTATTCTCGTAACTTTGTGTTAGTATTTTAGGCCTCAAAGTTACAAAGTGTTACGATTGTGTTGTAAATTTGTAAATCATTTATATCTTATGTTGTTGTGTGTAATAGTTAGATCATGGTGATCGTAAAGTGAATAGGTAGATTGGAGTGATTCTGTTAGTGTTTGGAAGAAGAAATCATGAGCGAGTACGGTTAGTATTTTAGGCCTCAAAATACAGAGTGTGTGGTAGATTGGTTTTAGCTAAGATTAGAACTCGACATTTGGCTTTGTGTTAAAAACTGGTGGTGTCAGCTTTGTGTGTACGGTTTTCTTCGCATAAAGGGTGTTTGTTGACATAGTGAAGAGAACTCTCGAGTTGGGTACTCGAGGAGTGGAGTAGGGCGAAGAGGTGCTTCGTTACCGAACGACTATAAATCCTTGTGTTGTGGTTTGATATTTCTAACTCTCATCTCTTTACTTACATATTTATATTGCTTATTTTTATTGTTTAGTTTGTTAGATAGATTTTTCATATTAATGTACAAGTGAGATCACATAAATTAGAATCTAAGTTTTTATAAGCAAACGATACGTTACATTAAAAAGCAGTAAAACTATTCAACCCCTTTTCTAATTTTCCACAGAGGAGTATCCTCCTCTTCTACAGCAACCTAAGGGGGACATCATCCTTTCAGGATGATTTTGATTCCAGTACAATGAAGCTACTGTCCATCATCCTTTCAGTTATTGGCATGCTTGTGAGTATGTTCTCTTTTTTTTTAAGTAAGGATAAGGATAATGCATCACCTAATTTGAATATTATTTTTTTAGATTATTCATAACTTTTGACCACCTAGAACTTGTTTAAGAAATGAAACTATCAAATGTATACGTTTAGGCACCAAAATTTATCAAAAATCTTGTTTTCCTCCTAATCCATCACAAAACTATGAAAAAACTTTGATCTTTAAATATTTACGTAAAGAATCCATTCTTTTTACCAAATCTATTACTAGATTTTATGTAAAAGGAGATGATGATTTTTCCTCCCCCTCCTCCGGTGGCTATAATACCCGAATTGTCTATGTTGACAAATGGCATATTTGATATAATCCTATCATTTTATAAGTATATAGTAGATATATCTAGAAAAATAACAAATGTATATGTTTTTGAGTTTTCGGATATCAAAAATCCCAAAAAATGATATCGGCATTCGAAAATTCGGATACTCGAAATTTCAATTAAGATATTAGATACGAATATGTGATGAGGTGTCATTTTATACACTTTTTTGGGGCCATTTAACCCCCAATATCATGTATTTATGCACAAAATAGGTACTTAATCGTTCCTTTTCAGGTATTTCTTATTTGGATGACATTTGGACGAATTACACGTGACTTGGGCATATTTAGAGAAGAAACGGATGAGATTACGAACCAACACCAAGACTCTTGAAGATTTATGTTCACAGACCCTGAAGACAGCGTGGTATATCATACACGACGACGTCGCATTCATCTAGTGACGGCGTCACATCTTTCCAGACGGCGTAAGCCTGCACTGACTCAACTCGGATCTAGAAGATTCTCTTTCACGACGGCGTCACGACGGCGTCATGACTAAATCGCGACGCCGTCGCCGCGTATTTCCTATATATACAAACCCGGATTTAGGGTTTTGAGTGTGTAACTTTAGAATAAAAAGAGGGTACGAACCCTAGATCGTTTAGCAGCCATAGAAGACAATTTAAGGGCTTAAAAACCCTATTGTAACTCTTTCAATTCATGTTTTAATCTAGTAAGATTTACATTATCATTCAATATGTCTATGTGTTATGTGATTAATTGTTCTTGCTTTATTCTTAACATGTTAGGCTAAACTTATTATTATGTTTATTTATGATTGTATGAAACCTAGAATGTAGATCTTAATAATGTTGCCTCTTGTTGATAGATGTGCACATTAGGCTCTAGAAAACCAGATTTCTGTCTATAAATGCTGTTGATGTGTCTAAGAAAACGTGATTGTGTAGAAAGGATACCATCGGGTAACAATCTTCATACTACCTTGCACCCTAATATGGTTGATCCCTCTTAGGTTATTTCACATGCATTCAATTTATATCTTGGGGGCCTTGTAATAGTCTTCATACTACCTTACTTGTGCGTTGCCCCGAGAGCGTATTGCATAGATGGCATTTTTGTGTAATTTGTCTATACTTTAGGAAATACCTACACAGATCATTACAAGTGTGACAAGGCAACAACATTAGGAGAAGCGTTCTAGGGAGTAATACATGATTAAATAGGCACAATATTTTATCCCATTGTTATTACCTTTAGTTTAGATTATCATTTAGTTTAAATAGCTAAAACCAAACCACTCTCTCAATCATATAATTTTACCTGCTTTCATAAAATATAAAAACACAAAAAGAATCTCCTTTCAATCCCTTAGAATTCTGTTAGACCGTGATTAAGCCTTCTAAACCTATTCCTCGAGTGAACGATAAGCAACCATGTGTCTTACCCATACTACACTACAACGATTATGTGCACTGCCTAGGGATTTGTAAAACTTCTCATGTAGAAGTCCTACGACGACCGCACATCAACTTTTTGGCCCCGCCGCCTGAGGAATAGTTAGGTTCTGATCATAGTTTAGCTTAGTTCTACTTGCTTAAATCCTTTCAAGTAAGAATTTAATTCCCGTACGTTAGCTTTCTTGTAGTCTATATTTTCTTCATGATATCTGTTTCGTAACCCATTCTTGTCAACCACCATGGGAGACGAGAATCCTATTCGCACTCTTGGAGATTATTCCAGACCAAGCTACGAGGGCTATAGGAATACCATTGAGCTCCCCAAAGAGAACAATATGGTACCTTTTTGATCCGACACCATCCGGTTGGTGCAAACAGGATGCTCATTCTACAGACTACGGTCCAAGGATCCAAACCAACACCTCAAGGACTTTCTTAAACTAGTAGACTTACTTGACCTTGACGGTGAAAATAAGGAAAGAACGCGCCTGCATTTATTTCAATTTTCCTTACACGATCAAGTTAGCAATTGGCTTGAACGCCTTCCTGCAGGATCTATCTCCACATGGGAGGATCTTACTACCCGATTCCTTGCTTAATTCTTTCCACCGAGAAGGACAACAAAACTCTGTAACGATATCCTGATGTTCCAACAACATCATGGAGAATCCTTATCTGAAGCATGGACTCGTTTCAATGACTTACTCTCAAAAATCCCTCATCATGGCATCGATCATTGGCTTTAAATCCAAATTTTCTATGATCATGTCTCCTTTTATCTCAAGTGCCAAATTGACCGCGCTGCTAGCGGAAAACTACGCAATAAGAACGCCGACGAATCTTGGGAAATTATTAAGAACCTCGCCCTCTACGACCATGAAGGGTGGTATGAAACAAAAGAATTTGTCAAACTACTCAAGGCCATTTCTACACCACAAGACGTCCTGAAAACACCAAACCGAAGACTCCTTGAGCTCGAAGACCGGATCAATTTCCTATTAAAAGGACCACGACCAACACCCGTACCTAGCTCTGCATACACCCCCATGCGTATGTTGAAGTAGTCTATCCAAACTCTCGTCTGAAAAATCTAAATGAACCACCAACACTAAGCACTTTTGCTTCTCGTGAACGCACAGGTCCAAGCCCTCAACCACAAGCATTAAACACTACTTTTAAAGCTCGAGTACAGGACTACATGGCAGCACAAACCGAGAGGATAGGAAGATTTGAGAACGGCATTCTCAAACAACAAGAAGAAATCAATGGTAGGATGACTGAAATGTTTGGACTTCTCAAGGAACTCACAACTAGCAAACCCCGAAGAAGGTATTGATTAGAGAAGAAGCTAAATTTCCCGTCACCAAGAACGTAAATTCCATCTCTCTAGCAAATAAAGGAGACGAGAAGAGTAACGAAAGGATGGAAACGCCCAAAAACACCGAAAAATCCACCGAGACTGGAACGGAAACACCACTGACGGGGGTCAAAACAAAGGATGAAGCTGAAAACAGGCCCGAAACAAAATCAATCAAAACGCACAATAATAATGAAGTGGAAGATTCTCCTGGTTCTTAACCTATTGCGTATTACCTGAAACATAAGATCAACGAGAAACTTATCAAGGGATTAGTTGACAACAAAAGATTTAATAAATCTCTGTCAGGAACACGAGTTGGAAAGAAAAAGAAAAAGGCTTATAATATATTACCTAGGGGCCTGTTTACAAGGCGATTCTAGAAAAGAGGATAGCAAAGAAGGAGGATTATCAAAATCATATTAAAAGAATAGATTTATTAAATCTTTTATATATTACGTAGTAGGATAATTAGTAATTTTTTTATTTACTTGTATTCTGACTCGATATTGTGAACCAACTAATTTCAGTGAAACTACACATTTAAGTAGCTCAAAGTCAGCTCAAGTGTACTTCCGAGGCCACAAGGGGATTAAAGTTCTCCTAGTTACATTCAAACTATTAACATCCATTTTTTAAAACATGTCAATGAAAATAAATACTTATATAGAAATTCAATTGTTGTAATTTTAGTACCTATCAAACCAAAAGAAAAAAAATTGTTCTTTCTTCTAAACCCATCAATGAATAGCTAGAAAACCCTTTTTCTTTATTTATGATAATTTATGTGCTTTGGTGTTTTTTTATTTGGTTGTACAACATGATTTTATGCAGACAATGAAATCAATTAAAAAGTCTTCGGGTAGATTTAGGATGTGATTAAATAATGTTAAATCTTTGTTGGAAGTAATAATTATTTACGTTTGTCGTTTTTTAAAATATAAAGTCTAGAGGTATAAAGTTTAAAGGGTTATTTGTTTATCTTTTAAAGTTATAATAAAATTTATAAATTTATAAATTTACACTTAACTTTATATAATTTATTTAAAATTAAACTACTAAAGTTTTATTAATTACCTCCTCTTTTTTTAAGTTTTTGCTTTTATAAATTTGACACATATATTTTTATGTATTTTTTTCTCCATCAGATTTCTTCACTAAAATAATGCAAAATTTGGAAGTATTTAAGCTTTTTAATTAAACAAATAAGTGAAAAGTAATAAAAAATTAGAAGCATCATACCTAATAAGGAAACATTCTTTTTTTTGAAATACAAAAGTCCTTACTTTTCATTTTCTTTTACTAGATAAAAGATTTTTTCTTCTTTTTACCAGTGTTCTAAAGGCGTGAAGCGTAACCTCGCCGTTACGAAATGGACCTTGGCGTTGGCTCTAGGCGTAGCGTGGGTCAAGGCGTGAAAAGGCGCGCAAAGGCACGCTAGATTGCAAGGCGTGGCACCATTTTTAGAAGCTTTTAAATAAATTTTGGCTATTTTGTATTTGGGCTATTTCTTTTTGGGCTTAGTAATTTTTAACTCAAATTAGAGTACTAGTCAGTATATGACCATGAAGACTACAAGTTTTGAAAAAACAACACCTTTTATAAACTCGATATGTATATGAAATATGATTTCATTACATAAATATATAAATATTTTTCTGCCGCTTTAGTCACGCTTTGAGAAACGCCAAGGTTTCGCAAAGGCTCCTAAGCCTTGAGGCGTGGTCATGCTGCCACGCCACGCTTCACACTATTTATAACCTTTCTTTTTACTAGTAGCAATTTGTTTTCAGATTTACAAATGTGGCTCTTTTATGTAGTTATTTTTACATTTAAAAGTGTAGCTTTTTTTATTATTTGTTTTTCTACACAAATAAGTGTAGTATTTTAAAATTTTGTTTTACTCACTTATAAGTGTAGCTTTTTTGTAATTGTATACATTTATTTGTGTGGATTTTTTTAAAAATATTTGTGACACTTATAAATGTGGCAAAACTATAATCCATATAAAAAAAATCCACGGTTGCTTATACCATGATGAAATAACCGTGGAGAATTTCACTTTTTGTCGTAGTGTCTTGTTAGATACATATTGTTATGCTTATACTCAAATTGTAATCCCGAGATGCAAACTGCTATATAATAGCATCTATACTACATTATAAAGTATTTGAGACATTCTATATTTATAAAGTCTGAAGTTCAGACTTTTCCCCCTTCTTTTTATGGAAATATCATTTTTAACAACAAACACATCTATCTAACAACCTTGTAACAACTTTTTGTTATGTGAAACAAATCATCTTTATTTTTAAATAGAAATATCTTTTCATCTATTTATTTTTTATGATTTAATTTTACCGTATTTTCTAAAATTTTGTGCTCTTTAAATTAACATCTATTTTAATATATTTTCATTAATTTTTAGTTTTGTCATTTTTAATGCCTTCGAAACCGCTGCTTTACACGGGTACCGTTCTAGTTAAGCAAAATGAATTAAAGTTTTTGTAGCAATTTCCCTGAAACCTTCAATAATATACTTACTTTACTAGTAGTGAATACTCCCTCCGTCTTAAAATTATAGTCAACCGACAAAAAATACGCATTTTAAGAAAAACATCATCATTACAGCTTTCTCTCTCTTACTTTTTGCACAATGACACTTTTACCCTTAACTAATTAATTTATAACTTCTTTAAAGTTTGTAATTATTACATCAAGTGAGGATGATATGGTAAACTTAATCTAACTTTCCTATCTATTTTTGGAAGTGGACAATTAATTTGGGACAAAAAAAAAAGAAACATGGACTATAATTTTGAGACGGAGGGAGTAGTATAGTAATTAAATAACCAACAAGTAAAGACAAAGACAAAATACACTCCCTTGTCCCACAAATAGTTTTATTTATTTAAAAAACAGGAGTTGATCCAATAGAGCAAATACCCTGACTCAAAATGTAACCTCTGCCATTTTTAGTTTTTTAAGATGATGTTTTTGTGGGGCCCATCTCACATTCCCATTAGATTGTTTTTCCCCGTACCTACTTCTCTTATAGGCACAGTAGCAGGCAAAGCCTGCCACAATTGTGCCTATAAGAGACAACATGATTAGCAATATCTTCGTTGTAGGGTCTTCATCAGGCCGAGAATTATCAATGTAGAAGTTCATCGGCTGCTACTCATGCTGCTAGCAGGAGGAGGAGGAGGGCAATACAAGAAACGAGATGTTGTTTTGTTTGGTAACACCAAGAGGAGCAGGAGGAGATTAAAACTGTAGCTTTTTTTGTTATTTGTTTTTCTACACTAATAAGTGTAGTATTTTAATTTATTTGTTTTACTTCACTTATAGGTGTAGTTTTTTATAATTGTTTACACTTATTTGTGTGGATTTTTTTAAAAATATTTGTGACACCTATAAATGTGGCAAAACTATAATCCATATAAAAAAAATCCACGGTTGCTTATACCATGGAGAAATAACCGCGGAGAATTTCACTCTTTGTTGTAGTGTCTTATTAAATGTATCGTCTTGAGAAATATGTCTAAATATGGAGAACACACCGCAAGCAAATAAGCTAGTAGTATTAGAATAGAATACGAGTCATATTCTCTTCTCTTGTCTGTGGCGTTTTCTTCCTACCTTAGGAATTTTGTAACTTGACATGTACCAATCTTAACAACAAAAAAACTATAAAAATCTAAAATCAAATGTATAAGAAGTCGTATCAGTATCCGGATGAAATAATTTGCAATTTGAACCTATTTTTATAAGTATCAAATAACTCAAAAACACATAAGATAACTATTAATGACGAATTTAACCATATCTTATTTTGGTATTATAATGCCAGTATCATATACGACAATACCAATCAGTTACCTGTTTATAAAATATGGTAGATTTATCAGGAAAAACAACAAAAATATATGTTTTTGAGTTTACGGATATCCAAAATCAAAAAAGATATGTGTGTCTGAAAATTAGGATATCTGAAATTTCAGTTAAGATATTAGAGATTACAGATATGATAACTTTCATATTAAAGCATAATCTTTAGTAGACCAAGCAGCAAAACTAGAAATCACTCTTATTACTTGTTATTTTTTTTACATTAATAAAAATCAACTCCGATCATGCCACATCATTTTGTGAATTTTTTTTGTACACTCTTTGTGGTTCTAGCATTCCTCTTTTCTTATAAAGACGAACGAAATTGACGGATAAGTTGACACCTACTATGTTATTATCCTTGATTTAAGGGAGATGATTTGCACATTCTCTTAATTTATTTGCACACTCAAAATTTTGTATCATGCCATTTATACCCTTAATATCTGTGTCTTGATTTCCACACTCCACTAAGTAATTTAGAGGTATAAATGGAAATACACACACATTGTCAATCAATAAGTGAAGTGTGAAAATCACTTCCCATGATTTAATGAAGTAATACTATGGTAGATAGTCTTTTAGCCGCTTTGTCTTCCACCAAACCACATTGAGCAAACGGATCTTCCTTCCTACTACACACAGAGGCAGGTATTTTTCTCAGATTGTAATTCTTTTCTCATAATGTAGTATTTTATCAATTTACGTTAGATCCACAAACAAGGTTTTTGTTAAAATTAAGTTTTGTAAATTACTAAATGAATCCACCACTAATCACAATCACATTCACAATCTTCATCGGAAAAAAATTTGTATAAGTAGCTTGGATACAAATGACAATCTCACAATCCAAATCCCACAACTTCTATCACAATGAAATCCATTTTTTGTTTCATCATCCTCGTCCTAATTATTATGTTATCACCACTGGCAGTTACCCGGCCACCTCCTCCAATGCTGAACCAGGAGGGGCCACCTCTGGAGGGTTACATTTACTTCAGTAACATAGTTGATGCTCTAAGAGTAATTATTTGCTCCAAATTAAGACTCATGTTTCCAAAGAATAAAAGTCGAAATTTCACATAGATAATTGACTACACGTAATGGATACTTTCTTCGTAATCATAATAAGCCTAACTAGTGCATGAACATCCACTTACTCGTGTTGTCACTATCTATGATATGATATTATCTCAACACCAAAAAAAACAAGTCTTTTATGAGAGCACTAAATTGGTGTTGTTATCTGACATGTTGTTATAGCAAAAAGTGATACGGTATCATTTTAGCCTTTTCTTTCGTCACCTTCTCTCGGCACTTAAGTTATAGGATATCCCACGCCTCGTATTATTTAAATTAAAACACAAATAAAACAACAAAAAAAGCGAAGAGCCCTATAACATGGCTGGTGAATTTGATGTCGGAGCCAACCTAAGGTCTGTTATGGCCTCGTGACATAGAGTCACATCATATTGCAATAACATGCCATGTAACTCAAGGATACCTTTTTAGGTGAAATTTTTAACTTTTTTGTTGATGAGTTACTCACGTATTGTTAGTATCAGAATAGATATACTAATAGATAGTTGAGATCAACATATACCCACAATTTAGCATAGACCTAATGAATAAATCCTAGCCTTTTATTTTTTTATCAAAATAATAAAAATTCACTTTCCATGTGTTTTTTAAAATATAATAACTTGCAAACGGTAGATCGTCAAACGACTAAAAATACACCATCACGACGAATATTTTTTTATTTTTTAGTAGACATTCACTTCGATATACTTTCGAAAAATATTTTTTTTTGATTTTTTTTCAGTCACGTCTGAAAAAATTACATGTGATTTGTATCACAATCACATGTGATTTTATGTGATTTCATAAAATCACATTTGATTTTTTCCAGACGCAACTAAAAAAATTCCGAAATTTTTTTCGTCGAAAGTATATATAGAAGTTCCCCTCTATAGAAAGATGATTTAATTCTTGTTGCGATGATATGTTTTATTTTGCGTAACGATTAACGGTTTGTGAGATATTTTTTTTAAAAGGTGGAAAGTGTGCTTTTATTATTTTGATGAAAAATTAGTAGCTAAGATTGGTTCATTGGGTCTATAATAAAATTTGGGTTTATGTTGAACTTTCACCTACTAATAGATTTATATCTATAATCTGGTTGGTTTTATGGTTTCGTTGTTTGTCACTTTGTGTGATACTTATAGGTCCGACAATCAAGCTTTGTAACTCATCTATTTGGGCAAAAAACCTGTAATAGAGGCAACCTAATCAATGCTAGAGAATGTTCAACATGTTGTTTGGTAATGAAAAGACAAAGAAATAGAGATAGATAAAACTCACATGAGTTTAGAAAAAAATGACAAAAGAAAGTAATGTTTGAAACGAAATTAAATGTTCTAACTTCTAACTTTTGACGTGTCTAGAGCATTGGTATGTTTAATATACCTAACTTATAAGATATTATTAAACGAAAATAAGCTTTATAATCTTTAAAAATTGAATACCACTTCATTTATTTTATAAAAATATTTTTTTTATAATCTTTATCTACGGCTTTAGCAATTGATTTAGTAACAGTTTGAATAACAATTACTTCTGTCAAACATGCTTTATGTGTGGCTAAAAGGGTTGGACTTAGGGCTGGATCTCAGGGTGAAACTGAAACTACAGGTTTTGTAAAACAAACAAGTAAATAAAACAAAAAATATAGGTTCGATAAAGTAACAATATATATACAACCTGGTATCATCATTCAATCATTTTCGAACACACAATTATAATAATAAATAGGGGATATCTTGACTACAATAACTGGCTACAATTCTCCACTAAAAATACATACGAAATCATTTAGAGACCCGCAAACAGGATTCAGGGACCCACAAACACGACTCAGAGACCCACAATTATAGCACAAAATTATAGCTAGTTGGCTACATAAAATTGTAGCTAATATTTTCCATAATAAATATGTACAACCACAACCTAAAAATTGTAGCTAATATTTTCTCTAAAAACTGGCCTACAAAATTATTTGTGATCGTTTTGTAAACATTGTGATCTGGTCCTTTTTTTCTCTTAACATTTGTAGTTTTCTACCGTTTCTTAAAATGTATATTTTAATTGAATTGTCATACTTTAATCAGATTTATTATAGGAGTATTTTGTTGTTAAAACGTGGAGCAAAATATTTAAGTATCTCAATAAGCATAAGCTTTCTAGAGGGGGAGGGGATGAGACTTGAGCTCATTGAACACATATGCATGTATAGTGTATACGAAAATGATGGTAGCAGTTGGTTGAGTGTATGGATACATTAAAGGAATGGTCCATGTATGTTGATTAGGAACTTATACGAGACATTCACGCACCTGACGATATCTTGGTGGATGGGTCCTATACAGACCATGACTTATTCAAAGGCATGACCTATATATTATTTTGGATTTTGGATATCCAAAATCCAAAAAAAAAAATGATATCAATGTTCGAAAATTCGGATATCCGAAATTTCAATTAAGATATTAGAAATTACGAATATTCGTGTTTGCTTTGTGATTACAAAACAACCAGCTGCCCACTGAAGGTTAATAGCCGGAACATAATAATAGATCTTTGACATGCAACCTCAGAGTTTCCCCATCTCACACTTCGTCCCGGACTCAATGTCCCCGCACCTTCATTTGTACGCACAGCTGCAGCTTGTAGGCGAACCCCGTCAGCAGTGCGCCTATAACAGAGAGTATGATGGCAACTATTTGTTTGGAACCAGCATCCGAATCAGGAGTAATGTAGAAATTCACGTTAACATCCTGTTGCGGAGGAAGAGGAGTCCCCTGGCCAACAACCCGGACGATGAGGCTGACGACGATGATCCAAAGGAGGAATTTTCAGGTGGTTTTCATCGGAGGCATTCTCGGGTTATTGGTGTGTATACGAGAATTCCGTATTTATAAGCCACCGGAGGAGGAGGGGGAGAAAAAATCATCATCTCTCCCAACTCTTAAGCAAAAGAAGCAAATAGATTGAAGTAGCAACAAGATTGACCAAAATAATGAGACTATAAGGTGACAGTACAACCACCTGCACTTACTGTAGTACTTTTGGGCTATACAATTCCTCGTGTTACCCAAAAAAACATCATCTCATTTCTATAGCCCTCCTTTGCGGCAGCAGTAGCAGCATCCGCAAGAGCTGAACTTCTACATTGACAACTCTCCGTCTGCTGATGACACTACAAGAAGAATTCTTATCATTGTGCTCTCTATTGTCGGCACAATTGTGGCATGTTTTGCCTGCCACTGTGCATACAAGAAACGAAGGTGCGGCGACAAAGAATCTGACTGGGAGAGCAATATCTAGCCACATTTGCAACGGAGATTGATTGTACACAACTTCAATTTCTAGTTAAAGGTTATACACATCTTATTGAATGTATCGTCTTGAGAAATATGTCTAAATATAAAGAACACACCGCAAGCAAATAAGTTAGTAGTATTAGAATAGAATACGAGTCATATACTCTTCTTTGTTTGTGCCATTTTCTTCCTACCTTAGGAATTGTGTAATTTGATATGTATCAATCTTAACAAAAAAAACTATAAAAATTTGAAACCAAATGAATAAGAAGTCATATCAGTATACGAATGAAATAATTTGCAATTTGAACCTATTTTTATAAGTATCAAATAACTCAAAAACACATCAGATAACTATCAATGAAAAATTTAACCATAACTTGTCTTATTTTGGTATTATAATGCCAGTATCATATACGAGAATATCAATCAGTTACCTTTTTAAAAGAAGTTATATGGTAGATATATCAGGAAAAATAACAAAAGTATATATTTTTGAGTTTTTGGATATCCATATTCGTGTTCGAAATCGGATATCTAAAATTCAATTAAGATATTAGAAATTACGGATATCATAACTTTCACTAAATTAAAACATTATATAGAGAAGTTAGTATAATGAAAAAATTATGATTTATTTGATTTTGTAAAAAACTTGTGTTGAGATGACTATATGATTGGTGTACAGTTTGTTATAAGCAAAAAGGTATAATAGTCATTTATATTTAAATTATAATAATCATATGTTTTTGGCTTTAAATGCATATAAACTAATAATAATTTGGATATATGTGACAATTATTGTGTTTAAAAGAATATATATACGCAATTATATATGTTGGATATAATATTTGCAATTCTTAGCCCTTGCAATGAAATATAAGCAATTCCCCCTAAAACTATTTATCATTACCACACTCGAGAAGTAAGCATTTATGAGCTCGAAAACATCAACATAACTAGAAATCTCATCACTCTTTTAACTATGTTCTAACACCGATGTCGATTTAAAGCTTGATTGATAAAAGTGCAAATAACACAAAAAGGTACTCAACTTAGGGTTTGCCTCCAATTAAAGTACTTTACTTTTTTTTTGCACATAAAAGATGCCAACTTTTTTTAACCGATTTAGGTTTTTTTTTTGTCACCACCCATTAAAAAACTAACGATTATTTTAATCATTTCCCTCTAAATGAATCTTATATGAAGTTTAAAGGGTTTTTTTGACATTTATCTACTAATCTTATATAACAACCTACAATTTTCATCAATGTAAATATCCATCTATTAAGTTAGATACAATGTACTATCTATCTATTATATATGAATCACTTTTTTCGGGAAAAAATTTTACTTTATTACATTACTTGCATTACCAATATCTCAATATGCAATGTAACTTGCATAACTAAAGTTAACGAGCTCACGCAACCTACCTATGGAAATTCTATCTTCATATATGTCAAGCAAATATCATAACATGTCAATTCAATATCTTAATATCATTTTTACAAAGTACATTACTCATATAATGTATCATTTGCAATGTTATATCAAGACAGGCTTTAAACCGTTATCGTATCCCTCTAAACCCTAATTTCATAAAAAGTAAATATCTAAAGTGAATGCACAAGCTACTAAAGCATATGTACAAGTAATATAACATCTTATTTGAAATATAAACTCCCTCCAAAATAAGGTACAAGTCCTAAAAAGCACAATGTACAAGTCATTAAGCATGACATCCAAAATAGCCGTTTTACCTATATTTTCCTAAGGAATCTTGTACAATCCATTAAGTACAAGTTACAAGCAAGTCATGTACTTTATTTACATTCTATAATCATCCTCATTTCATAAGCTTTCATTAAATGAAACCTAGAAATCCTAACCCGAGCTAAATAGTAAACCATGACCCGTTTCTTGGTTCTTATCCATTTTTAACCTCAACCATTACTCAAATAAGTTGTAATAACATAAATTATAACATTATAAATCACATTCCATCATTACATCATCATTTTAACAACAATGTACAAGAATTAAACCTAGAAAACCCTAAACGAACCATAATTTCAAACCATGATCCGTTTACTCATTTTTGCCCATTTTAAACCTAAATCACCTATCAAATCTTGTTAATAACTATTAATACAAGTCTTGTGATCATTAATCCATCGTTATTAAACAAGTATACACGAAATGCAAGCTTAAAAACCCTAATGAGCCCTAACCGAACCCGCGTACACCTCTTTCTCATTTAGACCCATTAAGTTTCATATTGAAAACAAGCACCTCAATGAATAAGCACTCTTACCTCTAACCAGATTACAAGCACCTCACACAAATATCTTCTCCATTTCTTGGTCCTAAGATAAGCCAGATCTTCCTCTTTGTCTCTCTAACTACCTGCGGCACCACAAGACCCAAACAACACTTCTTAGCTACTTGTAGCCTTGCTACTTCACACAATAGCTCCTCCACATCAATACCTAGCTGCTCCACATGTCCAACACTTAAGCACTAAGCCTCTTTGGCCTCCAAGAATGAATTCGAGTATAAATACGAGGGTGCACCCCTTATTCTCATTCATCACCCACATCTTCTTTCTGTAACCCACAATAGCAGCAAATCTCTGCTCAAGAAGTTCCTAATAGGTCTCGAGCATAATAATCAAGTGAAATATTGAAGCCTTGAAGCCCCGGAGTTGTTATTCTAGGCGTACGAAGCTAAAAGTCTCGATTTTGACCCGTTTCCAAGCTATAAGCTCAAAACCAGGTTCCATAAGCTCACATTCTATTTTCATACCCCTATAATGTTCATATGATCATGCTTAAACCATTGTTAAAAGATTTAAACTCAAAAACATATGTGTTTTACCTTTTTGATCCAAACCGAGCTCATGAAACCCTAATTTTATGTTTTTGCTTAATCTATAAGCTAAACTTGTAAACTATTGTTATAATCTATCCTAATAAGCTTATCTAACATTATAATAAGTAATTTATTAAGTCTTGAAAGAATTTGAACTTAAAACCCACGCGTTTTTATTTTAAAACCCTAATTTGACCCGTTTTGCTTTCTAGCTTAACGAATCGTTATTTTAAACTTTCGTTGCGTTAAATCTTTATATTTTAGCTTATATTAATAAGCTATAACCTGAAAATATCTTTTTGAATGTTAAAATAAGCTTGCATGGCAATTCGGACTTGTTTTGTGAACATTATTCATGCAAGGGGCATATATTGTAACTTTCTGAAACTTATAACTAAAAGGACTAAAAATGTTATTTTATCAAAGTTATAACTATAGGGGTCTATTATGTCACTTTTAAAAGTGCAAGGTTTACTTTGTAGATCTTTTAAACTAGAAGGACCAAACTCGTAAAAGTGAAAACTCCAAGGGTATGTTTTGCCATTTTTCATTCTTAAGGGTCTAAAATATAACATTTTGAAAAAGTGTAAAAATGTATTCAAAACCTTACAAGACATAACTTTAGTTAACGCTTAACGTGCTTATCATTTCCAGATATTGAACAAAACGCTTAAAACCGATTATGTTATAACCATTATATCATTCATCATCGATGTGCTTTTAAAAATCTTGTTTCGAATCTATATCATACCATAATACTAGGGAGCTTCATATTAAGGGGTTTTATCTTAGTATTATGTTCTGACTGAGTTGTTGGGTTTATGATTTAAAGTGCCCTAGCTCCTCAAACGTTTACTGAATGACTTCTGAATTATGATGGCCCGAACGGTGTTATGATGATTTTTATAACTAAATCAACATCGATGTAAAAATTTACATATCCAATCAAACTAAGACTTGACATATTACCCTAGGTTGTGTGTGACGAAGCCGTTACTTTCATCCCATATACCTTTGCTATTAATCAAATTTCCCTATAACTGTTAAGGTAAGTTCATAGCCTCGCATTTCAATATTTCAAATATTTCATAAACCCGCGTGGGAGATACATGCTATAAACCATGAATGCAATTATTTTGTTTATGCTATCCTGATTTATTATTTCCTAAGTTTATAATGCCTAAAGTAACTAATTTGCCTTTATGTACCCTAATATCATGAACCTTGTTTTGTATTTTTTTTTATTCTTGTTTTTATTTTAGTTAATTACTCTACGGATGATCGCGAAATGTATTGTTAATAGATCTATTTGGGTTGGACTGCCCCGTTGGAGTACCCCAGTGCATATCGTTAACCAATAGCACATCATTAGAATATAACTGCGGGTGTTTTGGCCAAAGGCACCCGCTGGGTATATAATGAAATCACAAAAAACCCAAGGCTTGATTCATGACTAATGGAAATAATATTGTTTTACCAATAACGGGTGGTATAACAACTAACTCTAATATTGAATTTGCATTCAAACTATTTAACTTAAACCTATGAATTCTCGAACACAACCTATGTGTATACTTTTAGCATGGATTTATCACAGTTAATTAAGCAACTTATGGCACGTAGTGGCTGGACCTGTTGAAGAGTGGCAAAACCTGTTAAAAATTTAGAACTTATGTTTTAGATTTTGGGACCTTTCGTTTGTAAAAATTCTGATGAATAAATGAATGATAACTTAATTTTCATAAACGTCTCTTTTTTATTCGTTTTCTATGATTATGACTAGTGGTTTATGTCCCTTTATGTGTTTTGCTTGTTTTGTGTCTTTTGTGTGCTTGTTTTCCTTGGGTCTCATGTGCGCTTGTACTGGTATGCTTTTCTTGTGCCCTTTGCTTGTTTGGTGTTTGTTTGTTTTCCTTGATTTTATAATGATGTTGGTTGATGGTTTGCTTTGGTTTTGTTTCATTCTCTATCCTTGAGCATCACCCTTATACACACGTACACTGGCCGAAGGTCCTCTAGAAGCAGTCTCTTTACTTCTGGGTTTATCTTGGAGGTAGGGGTAGGATCTGTCAACATTTCACCTCCCTCATACCCTGCTTCGGCGGGATTGGGTATGTTGTTGTTATTTGTTGTTGTTGTACCTTGAAGTAATACCCCAGATTAGCTTTCGCCGCTATATTGTAAAAATGGGGGTGTTACAGATTTAGTATCAAGAGCCACGTTATAGAGAACAAGGTTGAAACCTTAACTATAACTTTTTTTCTTTTTCCATCCAAGAAAGTCCTCCGTGCCGCTATATCTTCCGAAATGGTATGTAAAGATACATAACTATTATATTACTAAATAAATAACTTATGTTATTTACCGCTGGGTTGTTAAACAGAACGATGTCTTCTCCGACCAACCTACTTCCAATATGGAGATGCCTTTTCCTCCACTTCCAAACTATTCTTCCTTCGCTCCCGTAATATATCCCAACTTCACCGGGAAAAACTTACTCTAGCTCTTCCAACTCATTTGGAATAGTCCTTCTAGCTTCACCAACTATTTTGTTATTTCATGATGATCTTTACATGAAAGTTTTGCAAGCCTTTTATACTAAAAAATCACCTATCCCGCCTCCAATTATCATACCTCCATCTTTAATACCTAAACCTGAAAGAATTCTTTCTTCCAAAAGATTTTTTGTCACCCAGGAAATAAGGCCGATCATCTTCTTCTACCTCAAGCCTTAGAGATAGGTGAAAGCTCTCGAAAGACAAGTATAGAGCGTCATGAGGAACAAATCGAAGAAATTATGAATTACTTAGGAGAACTCTCTCTCGATCGTATTGTGCATATAGAAGATAAAGTCGAAGGTCTCGGAAAAGGACGAGTAATCATCCAACAAGATTTTGATATTTTGGAAGCTGAACTTCAACAAGCTCGTGCCCAAATTACCAAACTCCAGAGGAAACAAATGGGAAGTAACCATAAGATTTCTCTAGCCCGCTTCAGGATTACTGAACTAGGAGACATTATCAACGACATGCATATTCGTCACCAAGCGGATATAGAAAATCTCCAAGACTCCATCAACGAACTCAAGAACCGTATGGAATAATCATCCAACTACTAGCTTAGAACTCAGTATAAGCAATTTACCTAGCACGGGATGTGTGTATAAATAAAAATACTTGTCCAAATCTTGGACTATGTATAGTACTACGAATGCCTCCCAAAAGAACATCAACAACGAAAGCCACCGCCATGACTCAAGCAGCCATAATGAAAAACTAGGTGTGCTGACAGTGGTCCAAAGCCGCTCTAGAAGCAAAAGCTCAAGAAAAAGAAAAAAAAAAATATTAAAAAAAAAAAAAAAGTAGATATAAAAAGGGAAAAAAAAAAAAAGAAAGGGGTAAAATATATTAAAAAAAAAAAAAAAATAAAAAAAAAAAAAAAACAATGGCAAATGCTAGTAATCCCAACAGGAACATCGATCCTACTGGAACTCCTGTAGTAAAAACAGGAAACTATAAAGAGTTCATCAGCTGTTAACCTTTCTACTTTAATGGTACGGAAGGAACAGTTGGCCTTATCCGCTGGTTTGAACGAACCGAATCAGTATTCTCTCATAGCAGATGTGCTAAAAAAACAAAGTAACATTTGCTACTGGTACTCTAACTGACGATGCCTTGCCATCTAACCAAGATGATGATATGGATTTGAATAGACTAAGGGTTGTATTAAGAGATTCCTAAATCCTCAAGGTTTCTCTGTTAAGCATTATGTATGCTTTTCATGTTTGGGGTGTTTAAAGATAAACATTATCGTAAGACTTTAGGTCAAACTAAATGTTGATGATAATGATGATTTGTTGAGGAAACATAAACAAAGAAGGATGAGCGTGCATGAAGAGGGAAGGTGTTGACTATAGGTTTGTTGGGTGTTTTGTTGGTTGCTAATGTTGACGAACAAAGGTGAAAATGTGAAATGAGGTAGTAGTTCTTTCATGGTGAGAAAAAAAAATGAAAGACATGACATTATGATGACACAACAACACTTGAAGATTGAATATCTTCTTTGCGTTCTTCACTTGCTAAAAAGTGGGAATAATTGGATGATTAGAGAACGGGTGTGGGATGTTCTTGAGGAGATAATTTTAATGGTTTAGATGTGAAGGGCTTTGTTGTGTAGTGATAGACTATGGGTGTAAGGATTTGAGTTGAGATAGAACTCATTTTCATTACAAAATACACGATGACATTATTGACAACAAATCACAAATTCTTATGGGTGTGAGTTTGAAGATGAGACGCATTTCATTACAAATACACATGAACATTTAGACCACATAAGCACAAATGCAATTAGTGTCGTGATAAGAGATGATCCGCATTTCAATAACGAAATTACAACAGTGACTTTATTACAACAAAGGCACGAAATTCTAGAATGTCGGGATAATAGGAAGACCCGTTGAACCATAAAGAGGCATCAAGAATTGCATAGGTTTGTGCATTAATAAAAGGTGTTCACCTCCACGGGTTGTGGGGAGGTAAGTGACTATTAGAATTGTGGGAATAGTTACATGGTGAATCTTCTTGTGAAGATGACTAGGTGGATGACTCGAGATTGATAGTAGTAAGGATGACTCGGTTTTTCATTTCACTTTGGTGGTTTGGGGATGTATTAAAACTAGTGATCACTAACAAGAGTGAAGAATAGTTATGAGGTATGAGTGTATGGTAGAAGTTTATCTTGTGGATTTTTATATGATCGACATACGGGTTAAGAGGCTTGAATTAATTTCGGTTTAGTGCACGGGGTGTACTTGAGTTGAAAAGAAAGTGAGTGTTCTTGTAAGTTGGTTTCTAGTGAATAAGAATCACATATGTGAATTCTTGAGAGTATTTGGTTAAAGGATGTATGTGAACGAGTGTGTTTTCCCTTCCCATTTAATTCGTGCTCATCCGGACGTAAAAATGTAGAATAAAAAGAATAAATGAACACAAATGAAGACGGAAGCGATGAGCTTGACAATGTCAAGACGGATGACAGCTAGCATACGACGAACTTCATCCACAAAGTTATGTAGCTCTTCTCGAGCATTGCGAACGTTCACAGAGCAATCACACAATGAGGTACGTGGTTGTCTTAAAGGTGGTAGTGGAAAAGGTGGACGAAAGGTATTTGACATCTATATAATAATAGAGACGAGATTAAAGTTTTTATGAAACGAATTAGACATGACCAATGAGTGACATTTTAATTTGCATTTTGCGAATTAAAAATACTTAAACATTTCAGATGAAATAATTAAGGTGTCGAGATTTATTGGAATGTATTTAATAGTAACAAGACTATTAAAATGAGAATGACACGTTTACGAGATTTATTTCATCATTCCCTAAACATCGAATTAAGTGTAATTAAAGATGATTCCTTTTGAGTGTTTTGGGAGGATGTCGGCGATGGTTGTCTTCGACGGAACTTTTTCGATGAAGATATTTTCTTTGGGACATTGTCGCGAAGGAAATAATGACGAATTTTGACGAGTTTTCTATCCTAAGATCAATGGATAATGTTCGATCCTCATTGTGTATGAGGTGAGCATGACGATAAAATATCATGACATTTCTATGAGGATGGAATGGACTAACGGAAGTGAATATACTTAGTCTCAAGGTGTGTGTATTAAGGAAGCTATGGATCACTTATGTAGAAACTCGTAAGACCATTGTCACTCGAAGGTTGATTTTAGCTTTTAGCTTTTGGAAGAGCGTTTTAACATATGTTGTTAAAAGGCATGAATATTAATTTTCGGATATGACCTTTAACGTTTTTCGATCACAATTAAAGGATACTTGATATTACAATTGAAATAGTTTAAGTTGTCAAACCTACTTTGAGGGATTATTAGATTTGTATCTACTCTTCCCATCACAAAAGAATGTGTTCATAATGGGAAGACAGCAAGATGATGATAAAGGAATGTGTGATGTAAAACTCTCGGAGAAATAATAAACAACCCGCAATTATTATCAAAGTAAAATCCATCTAATAAGTTAGATGCAAAGTAGCTATCCATCTAATATAATCTGAAACCACCTTTTTTAGGGAAATATTTCGCATTAATTACATTACTTGCATAACCTACAATTAACAAGCTCAATGGCAACCTACCTAAGCCCATCAAAACAAATATTTAGTATCATATAAACATCCTAATATGTCCAATTCAGTTATCTTATATATCATTTTTACAAAGTAATTACTCAAATAATGAAACATTTGCAACAATTATTTCAAACAGGCTTTAAACGTTAAACGTTTACCTTTTAAACCCTAACAGATGCAATGTCTACATATAAAACCACTGTACAAGAAATCAAAGGCATATGTACATGTATAATAACATCTTATTAGAAATAAAACCCCTCCAAGTCAAAGTACAAGTTTTTAAAGCACAATGAACAAGTCATTAAGCATGACATCCAAAATAGCCGTTTTACCACCGTTTTCATTCTAGTTTCTTTACCATCACTTTTGTACAAGCTACTACACTCAATATGTGACATGTAAACCCTAATTACTCTACTCATAATCTCTCATACATATTTTAAAAACCTTAAAACCTAAAACGAAACCCTAAACCCTAATTTGCCCTTAAACCTAAAGTTAAGCCCTAAAACTTAAAACTAAGCCCTAACCACTAATCCTAAACACTAAACTATAATCCTAACACAAATACCAACACCTTAATCTACCTTAAACCTTAACCCTAGCTCAAAGAAAAACCTTAAAAACCC
The DNA here is from genome assembly GCA_026074375.1 of Tanacetum coccineum. NCBI lineage: Eukaryota > Viridiplantae > Streptophyta > Magnoliopsida > Asterales > Asteraceae > Tanacetum > Tanacetum coccineum. The sequence goes on from BQNB010023431.1 coordinate 32,841, forward strand.
TAAACGAGCCCTAATCCTACCCGATACTCATTTTCCCTCCCTTTTGACCCATTTTAAACCAAAGCAAGTACCCTAACACCTCAATGACTCACCTACTTCAGCTCCTAAGTAGCTTACAAGCACCTCTAATCCATAACTTGGCCACCAAGTTAGACACATCATCTCTTTTCTCTCTTTCTTAGCCGCGACACCACAAGAACAAAACAACACCTCCATGCTAGTTTCTAGCTTTGCTAACTCACACCATAGCTTCTCTACTTCATCTACTAGCTGCTACACATGTCCTAAACTTGATCCCTAAGTTTTCCTTGGGTCCACCAAGGTGAAACGCACTATATAAAGGGTAATCCCTTCCATTTCAAATTACACATCAATCTTTCTTCTAACCAATCAGATGAGTCCCAAGGTCTGATCCATGACAATCAAGAGAAGTCCTAAAAGTCCAAGAGAAGAAAACCAAGTTAAGACACCAGTCTTAAAAGCCCCGAATTTGTATATTCTAGGCTACAAAGCTAAAAGTCCCGATTCGACCGTTTCCCAAGCTATAAGCCTCAAAACCAGGTTCCATAAGCTCACATTCTGTTTAATACCCTATAATGTTCATATGATCATTGCTTTAAACTATATAAAGCTTTGAACTCAAAAACATAGTGTTTTACCTTTTTGATCCAACCAAACTCTTGAAACCCAAATTTAATGTATTTGCTTAATCTATAGCTAAACTTGTAAACTATTTGTTATAATTAACCTAAGTCTTGAAATAATTTAACATAAAACCCGCGTTTTCATTTTAAAAACCCAAATTCGACCCTTTTGATTCAACTTAACGAATCGTTATTTTGAACTATGTTATGTAAAACATCGATATTTTAGCATATAAAATAAGCTAAAAACCAGTAAATTAATTTTCATATTGAAAAAAATGCATATTTATGGATATTGGACTAAAAACTAAACAATTTATACATGCACAAAAGTGTATATATCGTAACTTTCTGAAACTTATAACTAAAAGGGACTGAAAAAAATGTCATTTTATCAATGGTAATAACTAAAGGGTCTATTAATGACACATAACTAAAATACACGGTTTACTATTGTACATCATTTAAACTAAAGGACCAAACCTTGAAGAAAAGTGAAAACGACCAAGGGTAAATTTTGCCATTTTTCTTTCTAAGGGTCAATATGTAACAAAAATGAAAAAGAAATAGAAATGATTTCAAAACCTTTAAAGACATAACCTATAATAACGCTAAACGTGATTAACAATTCCAGATATTGAGCAAACCTCTTTAAAACCGATTAAACTAATAACAAATATAAAATTCATCACGATGATAGCTTTTTAAAAAAATCTGTCACCTGAATCTATATCATATCACAATACTAGGGAGCTTCATATTAAGGGGTTTCATCTTGGTATTACGTTCTGACTGAGTTGTTGGGTTTACGATTTAAAGTGCCCTAGCTCCTCAAACGTTTACTGAATGACCTCTGAATTATGATGGCCCGAAACGGTGATACAATACTCCATAATAATTCAATCAAAGATATAAATTATACTTTATAAAGTTTTGAAACATAACAATCAAACTAAGACTTTACATATTACCCCAGGTTGTGTGTGACGAAGCCGTTACTTTCATTTCATATACCTTTGCTATCAATCAAATTTTCCTATACTGTTAAGGTGAGTTCATAGCCTCGCAATTTATAAACATTCATAAAGTTTAATAAACCCGCCAGGAGTGGATACATGCAGATAAACCATGATTGCAAATAATACTGACGCTATCCTGATTAAAAATAGCCTAAGTAAACTATTATTGCCTTAAAGTCCCTAATATCATAACCGATTAATTACCTAACGAGTGAGTGCAAGTGATTGAATATATCTATTAGGATGGACTCCCCGTTGGTGTACCCAGTGGAATATCGGTAAACCAAATGCACATCATAGAAATAACTGCGGGTTGTTTTGGCAAAGGCACCCGTTGGGCTACAACATTTTTAATTTTAAAATGTATCAAATATACTTCCCAAGGCATCGGATTCATAGAGCTAAAGGCAATAATATTGGTTTTTACAAATAACGGGTGTATAACAACATAACCTAATATTGAATTTGCTTTCAAACTATTTAACTTAAACCTATGAATTTCACTCAACCTTTGTGTTGACTTTTTAGCATGTTTTATCTCAGGTAATTAAGCAACTTATGGCACTGAGTGGCGTGGACTTGAGAGATGTCAAACCTGTTATCATACAAACTTATGTTTTTAGATTTAAGGGAACCATTTCGTTTGTAAAAATTCTGATGAATAAATGAATGATAACTTAATTTTCAAAAACGTCTCTTTTTTATTCGTTTTCTATGATTATGACTAGTGGTTTATGTCCCTTTATATGTTTTGCTTGTTTTGTGTCTTTTGTGTGCTTGTATGCTTGTTTTCCTTGGGTCTCATGTGCGCTTGTACTTGTATGCGTTCTTCACTTGCTAAAAAGTGGGATTAATTGGATGATTAGAGAACGGGTGTGGGATGTTCTTGAGGAGATAATTTTAATGGTTTAGATGTGAAGGGCTTTGTTGTGTAGTGATAGACTATGGGTGTAAGGATTTGAGTTTGAGGATGAGACGCATTTCATTACAAAATTCACTTGACTTTTGACAACATAGGCATAAATTCTTATGGGTGTGAGTTTGAAGATGAGACGCATTTCATTACGAAAATCACTTGACTTTTGACAACATATGCACAAATGCTTATGAGTGTCGGGATATGAGGATGAGACGCAAATTGGCGAATACGAAAATTCACTTTACTTTTGACAACATATGTCACAAATGCTATGAGTTCGTGATTTTAAGTGAGGATGACCCGTTGATCCATAAAGAGGCATCAAGATAGGCATAGGTTTGTGCATTATAAAAGGTGTTCAACCTCCACGGGTTGTGGTGGTGGTAAGTGACTATTAGATTGTGGGGAATAGTTACATGGTGAATCTTCTTGTGAAGATGACTAGGTGGATGACTCGAGATAGGTAGTAGTAAGGATGAATAAGTTTTTCATTTCACTTTGGTGGTTTAGGGGATGTACTAGAACTAGTGATCACTAACAAGAGTGAAGATTAGTATTGAGGAATGATTTGTATTTTATGAAGTTTATGCTAGTGGAGTGTTTAATTATGATTGACATATGGGTTAAGAGGCTTGAATTAATTTCAGTTTAGTGCACGGGGTATACTTGAGTTGAAAAGAAAGTGAGTGTTCATGTAAGTTGGTTTCTAGTGAATAAGAATCTCATATGTGAATTCTTGAGAGTATTTGGTTAAAGGATGTATGTGAACGAGTGTGTTTTCCCTTCCCATTTAATTCGTGCTCATTCGGACGTAAAAATGTGGAACAAAAAGAGTAAATGAAGACGAAAGCGATGAGCTTGACAATGTCAAGACGGATGACGGCTAGCATACGAAGAACTTCACCCATGAATTTATGTAGCTCTTCTCGAGCATTGCGAACGTTCATAGAAAAATCACACGACGAGGTACATGGTTGTCTTAAAGGTGGTAGTGGAAAAGGTGGACGAAAGGTATTTGACATCTATATAATAATAGAGACGAGATTAAAGTTTTTATGAAACGAATTAGAAATGAACAATGAGTGACATTTTAAATACATTTTGGCGAATTTAAAAATACATTAAAATTTCAGATGAAATAATTAATGTGTCGAGATATATTTGGAATGTATTTAATAGTTTAACAAGACGATTAAAATTGAAAAGACACTTTTACGAAGTTTTTTTATTTCATCTTTACCTAAGAAAAAAAAAAAAATACTAGAATTAAGTAATTAAATTTTTTACGTTTGAGTGGTTTGGTGAGGATGTCGGCGATGTTGTCTTTCGACGGAACTTTTTCGATGAAGATATTTTCTTTGGGACATTGTCGCGAAGGAAATAATGACGAATTTTGATGAGTTTTCTATCCTAAGATCAATGGATAATGTTCGATCCTCATTGTGTATGAGGTGAGCATGACGATAAAATATCGTGACATTTCTATGAGGATGGAATGGACTAACGGAAGTAAATATACTTAGTCTCAAGGTGTGTATATTAAGAAAGCTATGAATCACTTATGTAGAAACTCGTAAGACCATTGTCACGTCGAATGTTTTGATTTTGCTTTTAGCTTTATGTAAGAGCATATATAACATATGTTGTTAAAAAGGCTTTGAATATTAACTTATCGGATAAATGACCTAATAACGTTGCGAACACAAGTTAAAGATACTTGAATATTCAGATGAAGATATTTAATATGTCAAACCTACTATGAGGTTGTATTAGATTTGTATCTAACCTCCCTGACAAAAGAAATGTAAATTTGGAAGAAAATCAATATGATGATTAAGGGAATGTGTAGTAGTTAAAGACACTAGGATATATAAAAAAAACAACCCTCAATTTTTATCATGAAATATCCAACTATTAAGTTAGATGCAATGTACACGCATGCTAATATGTAGACCACCTTTTTAGGAAATTTTTCGCTTTATTAATTACATAAACTTGCATAACGTAAAGATAACAAGCTCATGGCAACCTACCTATGCCATCTGTATATCTATTTTTAAATCATATATACATCCTAATATGTCAGCAAAAACTTAATATCAATTACAAAGTACATTACTCATATAATGTATCATTTGCAACATTATTTCAAAACAGGCTTTAAACGTTAAACGTTTACCTTTAAACCCTAACTATATGTAATGTATACATATAAAACCAATGTACAAGAAATCAAAGCATATGTACAAGTAATATAACATCTCATTTGAAATATAAACTCCCTCCAAGTCAATGTACAAGTCCTTAAAGGCACAATGTACAAGTCATTAAGCATGACATCCAAAATAGCCGTTTTACCACCGTTTTCATTCTAGTTTCTTTACCATCACTTTTGTACAAGCTACTACACTCAATATGTGACATGTAAACCCTAATTACTCTACTCATAATCTCTCATACATATTTTAAAAACCTTAAAACCTAAAACGAAAAGCTAAATCCTTATTTGCCCTTAAACCTAAAGTTAAGCCCTAAAACTTAAAACTAAGCCCTAACCACTAATCCTAAACACTAAACTATTATCCTAACACTAATCCTAAACCTTAATCTACCTTAAACCTTAACCCTAGCTCAAAGAAAAACCTTAAAAACCCTAAACGAGCCCTAATCCTACCCGATACTCATTTTCCCTCCCTTTTGACCCATTTTAAACCAAGCAAGAGGGGGGGGGGGGGGGGGGGGGGGGGGGGGGGGGGGGGTACCCTAACACCTCAATGACTCACCTACTTCAGCTCCTAAGTAGCTTACAAGCACCTCTAATCCATAACTTGGCCACCAAGTTAGACACATCATCTCTTTTCTCTCTTTCTTAGCCGCGACACCACAAGAACAAAACAACACCTCCATGCTAGTTTCTAGCTTTGCTAACTTACACCATAGCTTCTCTACTTCATCTACTAGCTGCTACACATGTCCTAAACTTGATCCCTAAGTTTCCTTGGTCACCAAGGTGAATTCGCACCTATATAAAGGGGTGAATCCCTTCCATTTCAAATCACACCTTCAATCTTTCTTTATAACCATCAATGGAGTCCAAGGTCTGATCCAGAACATCAAGAGAAGTCCTAAGAAGACCCAAGAGAAGAAAACAAGTGAAGAAACCAAGTCTTGAAGCCCCGAAGTTGTTATTCTAGGCGTACAAAGCTAAAAGTCCTGATTTCGACCTGTTTCCTAGCTATAAGCTCAAAACCAGGTTCCATAAGCTCACATTCTGTTTTCATACCCTTATAATGTTCAAATTATCATGCCTTAAACATTGAAAAAAGCTTTGAACTCAAAACTATGTGTTTTTTACCTTTTTGAACCAAACCAAACTGCATGAAAACCCTAATTTCATGTTTTTGCTTAATCTATAAGCTAAACTTGTAAACTATTGTTATAATCTACCCTAATCTTGAAATAATTTAAACTTAAAACCCGCGCGTTTTCATTTTAAAAACCCTAATTCGACCCGTTTTGATTTCTAGCTTAACGAATCATTATTTTGAACTTTTGTTATGTTAAAACTTCATATTTTAGCTTATATTAATAAGCTATAACCTGTAAATTACTTTTCATATTGAAAATATCATATTATGGATTTTGGACTAAAAACGATACATTTTTCATGCAAAAGGGTATATATCGTAACTTTCTGAAACTTATAACTAAAGGGACTGAAAATGTCATTTTATCAAAGTTAATATCTATAGTGGTTCTATAATTTCACTTTCCAAAAAATACAAAGGTTTACATTGTACATCTTTAAACTAGAAGGACCAACATGTAAAAGGGAAAACCAAGGGTAATATTTGCCATTTTCATTCTAAATAGGTCTAAATGTAACATTTTGAAAAAGTGGTAGAAATTTGGTTCAAAACCTTATACGACATAACTTTAATTAACGCTGACGTGCTTACCCCCAAAAAAAACCATTTAATTTTTCCATTATTGAGCAAAACGCTTAAAACCGATATGGTTAAACCTATTTGTAAAATTCAACATCGATGTGCTTTTATAAATTCGGGTCCGAATCTAACATATCACAATACAGGGACTTCCATATTAAGGGGTTTCATCTTGGTATTACATTCTGACTGAGTTGTTGGGTTTACGATTTAAAGTGCCCTAGCTCCTCAAACGTTTACTGAATGACCTCTGAATTATGATGGCCCGAACGGTGATACAATACTCCATAATAATTCAATCAAAGATATAAATTATACTTTATAAAGTTTTGAAACATAACAATCAAACTAAGACTTTACATATTACCCCAGGTTGTGTGTGACGAAGCCGTTACTTTCATTTCATATACCTTTGCTATCAATCAAATTTCCCTATATTGTTAAGGTGAGTTCATAGCCTCGCATTTTAATCTTTTAATTGTTTTATAAACCCGCGAGGGGGATACATGATATAAACCATGAATGTAATTATTTCTGTATGCTATCCTGATTTATTATTCCCTAAGTAATTATTTTGCCTTTAAAGTCCCATATATCATGAACCGTTAATTACTCTACGGAGTGAGCGTGAATGTTGTGAATAGATCTATTTGGGTTGGACTCCCCGTTGGTGTACCCAGTGATATCGGTAACCAATTGCACATCATTAGAATATAACTGCGGGTGTTTTGGCAAAGGCACCCGTTGGGGCTATAACGTATCAAATATATCCCAAGGCTTCGGATTCATGAGCTAATGGCAATAATATTGTTTTACAAATAACGGGTGTATAACAACGTAACCTACTATAATTTGCATTCAAACTATTTTACTTAAACCTATGGATTTCACTCAACCTTTGTGCTGACTTTTAGCATGTTTATCTCAGGTAATTAAGCATCATATGGCACGAGTGGCGTGGACTGAAGAAGGCAAACATGTTATCCAATCAAACTTTATGTCTTAGATTTTTTTGGGGACCTATTCGTTTGTAAAAATTCGATTAATAAATGAATTAATAGCTTATTTACAAAAACGATCCTTTTTTTATTCTTTTTCTATTGATTATGACTATGGTTTATTGTCCCTTATATGTGTTTTGCTTTTTGTGTCTTTTGTGATAAATTATGTTTTCAATACTGGGTGTATAACAACGTAACCCAATATCGAATTTGCATTCAAATTATTTTCTTAAACCTATGAATATCACTCAACCTTTGTGTTGACTTTTTAGCATGTTTTATCTTAGGTAATTAAGCAACTTATGGCATGGAGTGGCGAGGAATTGAAGATGGAAAAACCGTTATCATTCAAACTTTGTATTTTAGATTTTGGGACCTTTTGTTTGTAAAAACTCTGATGAATAAATGAATGATAACTTGATTTTCAAAAACGACTATTTTTGATTCGTTTTCTATGATTATGACTGTTGTACTTTGAAGTAATACCCCAGATTAGCTTCCGTTGCTATATGTAAAAATGGGGGTCTTATAGATTTGGTATCAAGAGCCAACGTTATAGAGAACAAGGTTGAAACATTAACTATAACTACTTTTCTTTTTCCATCTAAGAAAATCCTCCGTGTCGCTATATCTTCCAAAATGGTATGTAAAGATACATAACTATTATATTACTAAATAAATAACTTATGTTATTTACAACTGGGTTGTTAAACAGAACGATGTCTTCTCCAGACCATCCTACTTCCAATTTAGAGGATGCCTTTTCTTCAAACTTCCCAAACTATCTTCCTCCGGCTTCTTCGGATTATATCCCAACCTCACCTGGAAAAACATACTCTAGCTCTTCCAACTCATTTGGAATTGTCCCGCTAGCTTTACAAACTCTTTTTTTGTTTCATGATGATCCCTACATGAAATACATGAAGGTTTTGCAAGCCTTTTATACTAAAAAGTCACTTATCCCGCCTCCAACTATCATACCTCCATCTTTAATACCTAAACCTCAAGAATTCTTTCTTCTGAAAGAATTTCTGTCATCAAAGAAACAAGGTCGATCATCTTCTTCTACCTCTTCCCTACCTCAAGACTTTGAGATAGGCGGAAGCTCTCAAAAGACAATTATAGAACGACATGAGGAATAAATTCAGGGTATCTTAAATCACCTAGATGAACTCTCTCTCGAACGCATTGAGTATGTTAAAAACAACATAAAAGGACTCGAAAAAGGACGAGTAATCATCCAACAAGATTTTGACGCTTTGGAAGCTGAATTTCAACAAGCTCGTGCCCAATTTACCAAACTCCAGAGGAAACAAATGGGAAATAACCATAAGATTTCTCTAGCCCGCTTCCAGATTACTGAACTAGGAGACATTATCAATGACATGCAGATTCATCACCAAACGGATATAGAAAATCTCCAAGACTCCATCATCGAACTCAAGAACTGTATGGAATGATCATCCAACTTCTAGTTTAAATTCCAGTATTAGCTTTTAACCTAGCCACGAGATGTGTGGTATAAATAAAAACACTTGTTAAATCTTGACTATGTATAGTACTAAGGCAAGTTGTTCTTAATACAAAGGCAACCCCGTTATCTACCTTGTTGTTTCTTAATACCGCTTTATTTATCTCATCATTCATCCATCATATGCATCATTTCATTTTCATCACCCTCATAGCAATGCTTATTCTTGAACTTTAAGCATTTTAAAGGAAAAATAAGCATTACTCAGTAAACATTTTAGACTTGTGATATCATTCTTATTACGTGTTATCTTTTGTTGATAGAATGCCTCCCAAAAGGACATCAACAACTGAAGAACTGGCTATGACTTAAGAAGCTATTAGAAAACTAGTTGCTGACAGTGTCACTGCAACTCTAGAAGCACAAGCTGCAACAATGGCAAGTGCTAGTAATCCCAACAGGAATACCGGTCCTACTGGAACTCTTGTAGTAAAAATAGGAGACTATAAAAGTTCATCAGCTGTCAACCTTTCTACTTCAATGGTACGGAAGGAGTAGTTGGCCTTATCCGTTGGTTTGAACGAACCGAATCAGTATTCTCTCATAGCAGATATGCTAAAGAAAACAAAGTAACATTTGCTACTAGTACTTTGACTGAAGATGCCTTGTCCTGGTGGAATGCATATGCCCAACCTATAGGAGTAGAGCAAGCCAATCAAATCACCTGGATTGAATTAAAAAGGATTATGACGAACAAGTACTGTCCCCGGACTGAGATCAGAAAAATAGAAGAAGAACTTTACAATCTGATTGTAAAGGGAAATGATCTTAAACCTTATGTTAGAAGATTCTAAGAATTAACAATCTTATGTCCGAATATGGTGCCAAACACCGAGAAACTCTTGGAAGCTTTCATTGGGTGACTACCTCGAAGCATTGAAGGAAATGTTACTGCCTCTAAACCTCAAACTTTAGAGAAAGTCATTAACATAGCCCAAAGGCTAATGAATCAAGTAACCAAGCATACTCTAGTGCAAGTATCAAATGAAAATAAAAGAAAGTTTGATGACAGAATAACTTTCAACAACAACTCCCGCAACAACAAAAACTACCAGCCACTAGGAGTAATCAACTACCAGTGACAGTGGTTTGTCATGCCTGTGGAGAAAAAGGGCATTATACAAATCAGTGCCGAAAGACCAACATCAATGCCGAAGGAAGAGCCTACATGCTAAGAGATAGGAATGCTTATCAAGACCTGAACGTAGTTACGGGTATGCTTCTTCTAAATCAGCATTTAGTCAAAGTATTGTTTGATTCTGGAGCCGATAGAAGCTTTATATCCATATATCTTTCCTCTATCCTAAATATTCTGTCTATTACAATAGATACCTTTTATGATATCGAAATGGTTGGCGGAAACTTAGTAAGCACAAACACTATTATTCAAGGCTTCACTCTAACTTTACTAAATCAACCTTTCGAAATCGATCTCATGCCGATTAAACTTGGTAGTTTCGACGTTGTCATCGGTATGGACTGGTTGTCTAAGTATCATGCCAAAATTCTCTGTGATGAGAAAGTCGTTCACATTCCTATCGACGGTGAAACCTTAATCATTCGAGGTGATCGAAGTAAAACTCGACTAAATCTCATCTCCTGTATAAAAACTGAAAGGTATATATCCCAAAGTTGTCAAGTTTTCATGATCTAAGTAATGGAAAAGAAATCAGACGAGAAAAGACTAGAAGATATCCCCGTAGTCAAAGAATTTTCAGATGTTTTTCTTGAAGATCTACCTCATCTTCCTCCCGTTCGCCAAGTAGAGTTCCAAATCGACTTAATTCCTGGAGCATCACCTGCAACCCGAACACCTTATAGATTGGCTCCTTCAGAAATGCAGGAGTTATCTAACCAGCTTCAAGAACTAACAGACCGAGGTTTCATTCGACCAAGTACATCGCCTTGGAGAGCTCCTGTCTTATTTGTTAAAAAAAAGACATATCTTTTAGAATGTGCATCGATTACCGAGAGTTGAATAAACCTACCATAAAGAATTAATACCCGTTACCCAAGATCGATGACTTATTCGATCAACTTCAAGGTTCAAGCGTTTACTCAAAAATCAAGTTAAGATCAGGCTATCATCAACTGACAGTAAGGGATGAAGATATTCCTAAGTCTTCTTTCAGAACAAGATACGGACACTATGACTTTCAAGTCATGCCATTTGGTTTAACTAACGCACCTGCTGTGTTCATGGATCTCATGAACCGTGTGTGTAAACCCTATTTGGATAAATTTGTAATAGTGTTTATCGATGATATTCTTATCTACTCTCATAACGAAGAAGAACATGCAAATCATCTGAGAATCATCTTAGAATTACTCCGAAAAGAAAAATTATATGCCAAGTTCTCTAAATGTGATTTCTGGATTTGTATCGTGCAATTTCTTGGACATCTCATTAATAGTCAAGGACTTCATGTTGACCCTGCCAAGATTGAAGCTGTTAAGAACTGGACATCTCCCACTACACCCATAGAAGTGCGTCAATTCTTAGGACTCGCTGGCTATTACCAAAGATTTATCAAAGGTTTTTCAAAGATTGCAAAGCCTTTGACTAAATTAACTCAGAAAAACAAGAATTATATCTATGGTGAAGAACAAGAATCGGCTTTCCAACTCCTTAAACAAAAACTCTATGAAGCACCAATCTTAGCATTGCCAGAAGGAAACAATGACTTTGTCATTTATTGTGATGCATCTCTTCAAGGTTTAGTTGCTGTATTAATGCAAAGAGAAAAGTCATTGCATATGCGTCTCGACAACTCAAACCTCACGAAGAAAACTATACCACTCATGATCTTGAATTAGGAGCAGTGGTATTCGCTCTTAAAATCTGGAGACACTATCTATACGGTACAAAGTGTATAGTTTTCACTGATCACAAAAGCCTTCAACACATTCTTCGTTAAAAAGAATTAAATATGAGGCAACGCCGATGGTTAGAATTACTCGTAGATTATGATTGTGATATTTGCTATCATCCTCGAAAGGCAAATGTTGTGGCAGATGCCTTAAGTCGGAAGAAACAAATCAAACCACTCCAAGTTCGAGCATTGATCATAACCGTTCATCCAAAATTACCATCCCAAATTCTCGAAGCTCAAAATGAAGCCCTCAAAGAAGAAAATGTCAAAAATGAAAACCTACGAGGAATGGACAAATCATTTGAAATTCATCCTGACGGGACTCGTTGTATCAAGAATCGAAGTTGGTTACCACTTTTTGGCGGTTTAAGAGACTTGATCATGCATGAGTTTCATAAATCAAAATATTCTATTCACCCGGGTTTTGATAAAATGTACCAAGATATAAAGAAACTCTATTGGTGGCCTAACATGAAGGCAATTATTGCGGAATATGTTGGCAAATGTTTGACATGTTCTAGAGTTAAAGCAGAATGTCAAAAGCCATTCGGCTTACTGGTATAAACGGAAATTCCTATGTGGAAATGGGAAAGAATAACAATGGATTTTGTTACAAAGCTACCCAAAACCTCAATCGGATATGACACCATCTGGGTCATTGTCGATTGCCTTACCAAATCTACACATTTCACTCCCACTCGAGCGACTGATAGTATGAAAACTCTTACAAGGTTATACATCAAAGAAATAGTCTCTCAACATGGCGTGTCAATCTCCATCATCTCGGATCGTGATAGTCATTTCACATCCAAATTCTGGCAGTCATTGCAAAATGCTTTAGGTACTCAATTGGACATGAGTACAGCATATCATCCTGAAACCGATAGACAAAGTAAAAGAACCATCCAAACACTCAAAGACATGCAACGAGCTTATGTTATAGATTTCGGGAAAGGATGAGACAAACACCTACCATTGGTAGAATTCTCCTACAATAACAGTTATCATGCCAGTATCAAGGCAGCAGCATTTTGAAGTGCTTTATGGTCGAAAGTGCAGGTCACCTGTTTGCTGGGCTGAAGTTGGAGATGTTCAACTTATGGGACCAGAAATAATTCATGAAACCACTAAAAAGATCGTACAAATTTGTCAACACTTACAAGCTGCAAGAGATCGGCAAAGAAGTTAGGCTAACGTAAGGCGAAAGCCTTTAAGATTTCAAGTTGGCGATCGTGTTATGTTAAAAGTGTCACCTCGTAAAGGTATCTTTCGATTTGGAAAACGAAAAAAAGCTTAATCCCTGATATATTTTACCATTCAAAATCCTTGAATGAATTGGCCCAGTGGCATACAAACTAGAGCTTCCTGAAGAACTTAGTAATGTCCATAATACTTTCCACGTTTCTAATCTCAAGAAATTCTTATCCGATGAATCTCTCATCATTCCAATGAAAGAACTTCAACTCGACGACAAACTCAACTTTGTAGAAGAACCAATGGAAATTATAAATCACGAAATCAAGCAACTAAAACGAAGTCGTATTCCTATAGTCAATGTGCAATGGAACTCTAAAAGATGACCAGAATTTACATGGGAACGTGAAGATGAAATTCGTGCCAAATATCCTCATCTGTTTTCAAACATCACTTCAACATCCAATTAAATCTTAGGACGAGATTTCTGTAAGGATGGGGGACTATAACAACCTGCAATTTTTATCAATGTAAATATCCATCTATTAAGTTAGATTCAATGTACTATCTATCTATTATATATGAACCACCTTTTATCGGGGAAATTTTTCGCTTTATTACATTACTTGCATTACCAATATCTCAATATGCAATGTAACTTGCATAAATAAAGTTAACGAGCTCACGCAACCTACCTATGGAAATCCTATCTTCATATATGTCAAGCAAACATCATAACATGTCAAGTCAATATCTTAATATCATTTTTACAAAGTACATTACTCATATAATGTACCATTTGCAAACGTTTATATTCAAACAGCTTTAAACTGTTATCAGTATAACACCCTACACCCTAATTCCATGTCAAGTTAATATCTAAAGTGAATTCACAAGCTACTAAAGCATATATACAAGTCATATAACATCTTATTTGAATAATACTTTCCCTCCAAAATAAGGTACAAGTCCTTTAAAGCATAATGTATAAGTCATTAATGCACGATATTCAAATAGCCGTTTTACCCTTGTTTTCCCAAGGAATCTTGTATAATCCATTAAGTACAAGTTACAAACAAGTCATATACTTCATTTACATTCTAGGATCATCCTCATTTCATAAGATTTCATGAAATGAAACCTAGAAACTCTAACCCGAGCAAAATACTAAACCATGACCCATTTCTCGATATTTATACATTTTAAAATTCCACCAACACTCAAATAAGTTGTAATAACTTAATTTACAACATTACCAATCATATTCAATCATTATTTCATCATTTCATTTCAAGTATACACGAAATAAATCCAAGAAACCCTAAACGTGCCCTAATTTGACTTTGGACAAGTTTACTTGTTTTCACCTATTTTAAACCCGAACCACCTATCAATTCTTGTTAATAACTCCTAATACAATCCTTATAAACATTAATCTATCATTATTGATCAAGTATACTCGAAATGCAAACACAAAAACTCAATTCGTGCCCTATTGAGCCTACGACCTCCATTTTTGCATTTTGACACATTTTAAAAACTTTCCATTGCAAACAAGCACCATGGTGACTAACCTACTTGATCCTTAAGCAGCTTACAAGGTTCTCTTTGAGTTTCATGGCCAAAATCAAGCCATAACTTCTCCTTGTTGGCTCATTTCAGCCGCGACACCACAAGCACCAAAACTAACCTCCACATCACCTCGCTACCACTCTAGCCTTACCACATCACCCTTATAGACTTCCTAACTTACCTACATCAGTATCATAACACCTCACCCCCTCACCTTGGCTTCTAAGGGTTGCTAATATTATAAATAGGAACACATATACTTCATTTCAACTCATCCCCCACTTCCTCCTCTATAACCCATTTCTACCAGCAATACTTTGCTCAAGAAGATCCTAAGAGATCCTAAGAAGTCTCAAGAACATAAGTAAAGCAAAATAAACCAAAAAAAGAAGCCCGAGAGTCGTTATTCTAGGCGTACGAAGCTAAAAGTCCCGATTTTGACCCATTTCTAAGCTATAAGCTCAAACCCAGGTTTTGTATGTTCCACTCCTGCTCCTACACTCTTATAATGTTCATATGATCCTAAATAAACTCTTGTAAAAGTTTTATAACTCAATTCATGCTCATTTTCCATTTTGATCAAAAACCGTACACCCGAAACCCTAATTTCAGGTTTTTCTTTAATCTATGAGCTAATATGATAAAATGTTGTTATAATCTATCCTAAAATTCTTAATTAATGTTAATATAACCACTTTATTGATTATTGAAAGAATTTGAGATAAAAACCTACGCGTTTTCATTATAAAACCCTAATTCGACCCGTTTTGATTTCTAGCTTAACGTATTGTTAATCTGAACTTTCGTTAACACCGCGAAACCCTAAATTTGTGTTTTAACTTAAAACTAAATTTATAATGGTTAAATATTGTTATAATCTATCCTAACATGCTTAACTAATGTTAATATAACAACTTTATCAAGTCTTGAAGGAATTTGAACTTAAAACCCGCGCGTTTACGTTTTAAAACCCTAATATGACCCGTTTTGCTTCCTAGCTTAACGAATCGTTATTTTAAACTTTCGTTACGTTAAACCTTCATATTTTAGCTTATTCTAATAAGATATAACCTGCAAATATCTTTTGAAATGTTAAAATAAGCTTGCATGGCCATTCGGACTTGTTTTGTAAATATTATCCATGCAAGGGGTATATATCATAATTTTCTAAAACTTATAACTAAAGGGACTGAAAATGTCATTTTATCAAAGTTATAACTATAGGGGTCTATTATGTCACTTTCCAAAGTGCAAGGTTTACTTTGTACATCTTTTAAACTTGAAGGACCAAACTCGTAAAAGTGCAAACTCCAAGGGTATATTTTGCCATTTTTTAATCTCAGGGGTCTAAAATGTAACATTTTGAAAAAGTATAAAAATACATTCAAAACATTACAAGACATAACTTTAATTAACATTTGTCGTGCTTATCATTTCCAAATATTGATCAAAACGCTTAAAATCGATTATATCATATCACAATACTAGGGAGCTTCATATTAAGGGGTTTCATCTTGGTATTACGTCTGACTGAGTTGGTTGGGTTACGATTTACAGTGCCCTAGTTCCTCAAACGTTTTACTGAATGTCCTTTGACTATGAGGCCCAACGGTGAATACAATACTCTATAATAAATTTCAAACAAAGATAACAATATACATCATAAATGATTGAAAAAATAACAAAACTACACTTGACATAATATCCCAGGTTTGCATGTGGCGAGAGCGTAGACGTCATTCATATACCCTTTGCTATCAATCAAATATTCCCTATACTGTAAGGAGAGATACATAAACTTCCCATTACTTCTATACATGGTTTTATGAACCCGCGAGGACAGGATATACATGCTTGTATACAAAACTATTTTGGCAATACTCATTTATCCTTAATAACCAATGTGATTACTTTTCAAAGACTTAGTGAGTTCATAGATTTCAATATTTCAAATGTTTTATAAACCCGTGAGGGGGATACATGTTATAACCATGAATGCAATTGTTTTATGTATGCTATTCCAATTTATTATTGCCTAAGTAACTATTTGCCTTTAAGTCCCCAATATCATGAACCGTTAGTTTTTACTCTACGTAGTAGCACGAATGTTGTTGAATAGATCTATTTGGTTGGCTCCCCGTTGGTGTAACCCAGTTGTACCTGGTAACCAATTTCCGCACATCATATTGAAATATACTGCGGGTTTTTTGGGCAAAGTGCATTAACACTAAGACTACAAGCTAATCTATGCTAGACATAACACGGGGTGACCGAGTCTTTTATATGGATTTTCATAATCCTAACACTTTATAAACCCATGATACCTACTATAAACCATGAATGCAAGTGTTTTCTAAACTATATGTTATCCTGATATATTATTGCCTAAGTACATGAAAATGTCTCTTTGGGCAGTATCTCCCAATATCTCTTTAATATCTATTTGGGTAGTATCTCCTAATATTTCTTTAATATCTATTTAGGTAGTATTTCCCAATATTTCTTTAATATCTATTTGGGTATTATCTCTCAATATGTCTTTAATATCTCTTTGGGTAATATCTCCCAATATCTCTTTGGGTAGTATCTCCCAATATTTCTTTAATATCTATTTGGGTATTATCTCTCAATATGTCTTTAATATCTCTTTGGGTAATATCTCCCAATATCTCTTTGGGTAGTATCTCCCAATATCTCTTTAATATCTCTTTATGTGATTCATGAGTTTAGGGTAATAATACCATTCTCCATGATAATACTGTTCTCCATGATAATAATGTTCTCCATGATAATTATCCCTGCAATACCAATATTTCCATTATGATAACTTGTATTCAACTATTACATTTCAAACCTATGAATTTCACTCAACCATTGTGTTGACTTTTTAGCATGTTTATCTCAGGTAATTGAGCAACTTATGGCACGGAGTGGCATGGATTTGAAGATGGATAAAACTTGTTATCATTTACATTTTATGTTTCTAGATTTTGGGACCTGCCTTTGTAAAACTCTGATTTTAAATGAATGATAACGTATCTTTTGAACAAACGTCTCTTTTGAGTCGTTTTTATGATTATGATTGTTGTATCCATGAAGTAATACCCCAGATTAGCTTCCGCTGCTATATGTAAAAATAGGGATGTTACAGATTGGAATCAACGCCATATTTGTAGAGAACAAGGTCAAAACCTTAACTATAACCACTTTTCTTTTTTTAGCCATCAATGTCCTCCGTGCCACTACTTTCCCTGAATTGCGAAGATCCCACTACTTTTTCAAATAGTATGTAAAAAATACATAACTACTATACTATTATATGACTAACTTATGTTATTTACTACTAAGTTGTTACAGTTATATCTTCATCCCCTCATTCTACTATCGTCCCATTTGATTCTGATACTATAGATGCTTTTTCCTCCACGAACATTCTAAACTATTTCCCGACCTCATCAGGAAACATCTTTTCTAATTCTCTCAAGAAGATTTCACCACCTGAAAACATTAAGCCTTTTGTTGGATCACTCATTTCATTATTTCCGTATCTATCTCTCGAAGTCTTAAATTCAAAAAAGTTTCGTTGTATTCTTCAAATATCAAAGAATGATCACAAGTCTTTTTATTTTCATACCTTAACTTATGATATGACTATATCATTTTATTCTCATTCTGTGTTGTCTTATGTTGACAGAATGCCTCCCAAAAGGTCATCAACATCTGCAACACCAGCCATAACTTTGGCTGCCATCCAACAGTTGATTACTGATGGCATTTCCTCAGCTCTGAAAGTACAAGCTGCAACAATAGCAAGTGCTAGTAATCCCAACAGGAACACCAAACCTAATGGAACTCCTGTAGCAAAAAACGGTACAAATATAAAAGAGTGACATAGCTTGTAACTTTCTACTCATTTGCTCCAGAAGGAGCAGTTAGCCTCATTCGCTGGTTTGAGTGGACTGAATTGGTATTTTCTCATAGCAACTGTGCCGAGGAAAACAAAGTGACATTTGCTACCGGTACCTTAACCGATGATGCCCTATCCTGGTGGAATTCATACGCTCATCCTATTGGAATAGATCAAGCTAATCAAATCACTTAGACTGAATTGAAAAGGCTCTTAACCCATAAGTATTACCCCCAAACTGAGATTGAGAAAATGGAAGAAGTCATTACCATAACCCAGAAGTTAATAAAGTAAGTAATGAAACACAATTTTGTACAAGAAACCAATAACCATAAATGAAAGCTTGAGGATAGAAGGAACACCATCAACGGCATACAACAACAACTATCGTAACAACAACTGTAGCAATGATCATCACCACCAACAGAATAGGAAGCAAGAAACCTTCAGGACTTATACTGCCACCAATGGGTATACTGGGAATCGTCCCTTGTGTGAAAGATGCACCCTACATCACATAGGACCTTGCTCTGTCAAGTGTCGAACTTGCAACAAGATAGGTCATCTAACCAAGAACTGCAGAAACAAAGGACCCTCGAACTACTAAGATACTAGTTATAGTTTGTTAGAACCTAACCACAGGATGTGTGGTATAAATAAAAACACTTGTCAAATCTTGACTATGTAAAGTATAAAGGCAAGTTGTTCATGATATAATACAATTCCATTTTATACCTTACTATTTCCTAATACCGTTATCCAGGGTTACCCCCTGATTTTGTTAAATCAATCTTTCAAAATCAATCTCATGCCAATTAAACTTGGTAATTTCGACGTCATCATTGGTATGGATTGGTTATCTAAGTATCATGCCAAAATTCTCTGCGACAAGAAAGTCATCCACATTCCTATCAACGATGAAACTTTGATCATTCAAGGTGACCAAAGCAAAACCCGACTAAAATCCTGTATAGAAACCGAAAGGTATACGTCTAGGATATCCATCTTTCTTCTTATCTTTCAGAATGTGTATCGATTACCGGGAGTTGAATAAACCTATTATAAAGAATCATTACCCATCACCCAGAATCGATGACTTATTCGACCAACTTCAAGGTCAGAATGTCTACTATAAAAGCAACATAAGATTAGACTATCATAAATTGAGAGTAAGGGATGAATATATTCCTAAGACTGCTTTCAGAACAAGATACAGACACTATAAAATTCAAGTAATTTGGTTTAATTAACACACCTACCATATTCATGGATCTCATGAATCAGGTGTGTAAACCATACTTAGACAAATTCATAATAGTGTTCATCGATGATATTCTTATCTACTATTATAACAAAGAAAAGCACGCAGAACATCTAAAAATAATTTTGGAAATTACCCAGAAAGGAGGAATTGTATGCCAAATTCTTCAAATGTGATTTCTGGATCGGTATCGTGAGATTTAAATTTTCCTTCTCATAGTTTTGGAAAAATCTTCTACCTAACATCGTTTTGATATCATGTTTTATGCTTAAGTAGGATGATTTATAATCATCTTATTGAAATGAATTAGGACGCTTCTTCATTTGAATAAGGAAATTATAAATCACCGAACTATGAATTTATAAATTCTCAGATACAATGATTGGGACGCCTCTGTTTGTAAATGAAAATTTATAAATGAGTACGTTTAAGTATGACATTCGTACAAACAAGTTTCTTTCAATCCGTTTGTACAAATAATTCCTATTCTTCACTTAATCATTATCATTATCACATTCATCATTTGTTCATTTCCAAATCTATATCCCACATGATTAGCAATTCTCTTACAAATTCATAATCATTCCTTGACATCTCTTCGGCATTCGACTAAATCTCGGGACGATATTTCTGTAAGGAATGGAGACTATAACAACCCAGAATTTTCATCAAATGTAAAACCAACCTATTTTATTATAATCACATTGTACTGGGAAATTTTTCGCTTTATTACATTACTTGCATTGCCAATATCTCAATATGCAATGTAACTGCATAACTAAAATACACAAGCTCACGCAACCTATCTATGGCCATCCAATCTACATATATGTCAAGCAAACATCATAACATGTCAATTCAATATCATCATATCATTATTACAAAGTACATTACTTATATAATGTACCATTCGCAACGTTATATCAAAACGGGCTTTAAACCGTTATCATATACCTCTAAACCCTAATAATGTACCATTCGCAACGTTATATCAAAACGGGCTTTAAACCGTTATCATATACCTCTAAACCCTAATTCCATGAAAGGTTAATATCTAAAGCGAATGTACAAGCTACTAAAGCATATATACAAGTCATATAACATCTCATTTGAATAATACTTTCCCTCCAAAATAAGGTACAAGTCCTTTAAAGCATAATGTATAAGTCATTAATGCACGACATCCAAAATAGCCGTTTTACCTCTGTTTTCCTAAACAATCTTATACAATCTATCAAGTACAAGTTTCAAGCAAGTCATATACTTCATTTACATTTCATAATCATTCTCATTATAAGTATTTCATGAAATGAAACCTAGAAACCCTAACCCGAGCAAAATACTAAACCATGACCCGTTTCTCGATATTTATCCATCATAAACCTAAACCAACACTCAAATAAGTTGTAATAACTTAATTTACAACATTATCAATCATATTCTATCATCATTTCATCTCAATTATACATGAAATAAATCCAAGAAACCCTAAACGTGCCCTAATTTGACTTTGGACCCTTTTACTCGTTTTCACCCATTTTAAACCCGAACCACTTATCAAATCTTGTTAATAATCCTTAAAAAAAGTCTTGTGATCATATATCTATCATAATATCACAAGTATACTCAAAATGGAAGCTCAAAAACCTAATCCGTGCCCTTTGATACCCGCGTTACCTTTTTGCTAGTTTTGACCCATTTTAAGAATTAACATTGCATGCAAGCACCTCAATGATGCACCACCTTCTTGTCTAAGCATCTTACAAGCACTCTTTTGAATTCTATGGCACAAATGAAGTTGTCACTCATTGTGGCTAATTTCTAATACCACCCATGCGGCTGAAAAATTCTCCCACTTTCACCTCTTTTATAATCTTTCCAACATCTCCATAGCTTCCAACTAATCCCATAGCATCTCATAGTCACCCCCCACCCGTCCTTTACTTGCTCACAAAGTGTCTTGGCCTCTAAGGGTTGCTAACCCTATATAAAGGGGTGCGAACTCAACCATTTTGAACTCATCCTCACTTCCTACTCTATAAACCCCATCATAGCATCAATACTTTGCTCAATAAGTGTTCTAAGGAGTCCTAATACCAGAAGTGAAGTGAAAGATTGAAGCCTTGAAGCCCCGAAGACGTTATTTTAGGGCGTTCGAAGCTAAAACGTCCGAGTTCGACCCGTTTTAAGCTATACAGCTAAAACCAAGGTTCTGGATGTTTCCACTTTGCTCCTATACTTTTTGAAGTTATTATGATCATGCTATCTTAAACTCTTGTTAAAAGCTTTGAACTCAAAAACATATGTGTTTTACCTTTTTGATCCAAACCGAGCTCATGAAACCCTAATTTCATGTTTTTACTTAATCTATAAGCTAAACTTGTAAACTATTGTTATAATCTATTCTAATAAGCTTATCTAACATTATAATAAGTACTTTATTAAGTTTTGAAAGAATTTGAGCTTAAAACCCGCGCGTTTTCATTTTGAAACCCTAATTTGACCCGTTTCGATTTCTAGCTTAACGAATCGTTATTTTAAACTTTTGTTACGTTAAACCTTCATATTTTAGCCTATTCTAATAAGCTATAACCTGCAAATATCTTTTGGAATGTTAAAATAAGCTTGCATGGCCATTCGGACTTGTTTTGTAAATATTATCCATGCAAGGGGTATATATCGTAATTTTCTGAAACTTATAACTAAAGGGACTGAAAATGTCATTTTATCAAAGTTATAACTATAAGGGTCTATTATGTCACTTTCTAAAGTACAAGGTTTACTTTGTACATCTTTTAAACTAGAAGGCCCAAACTTGTAAAAACAAAAACTCTAAGGGTATATTTTGCCATTTTTTATTCTTAAGGGTCTAAAACGTAACATTTTGAAAAAGTATAAAAATATGTTCAAAACCTTATAATACATAACTTTAATTAACGCTTGACGTGCTTATCATTTCCAGTTATCAAGCAAAAGGGATAAATATCGTAACTTTCTAAAACTTATAACTAAAAGGACTGAAAATGTCATTTTATAACAAAGTTATAACTATAAGCGTATCTATTAAGTCACTTTTCAAAGTGCAAGGTTACTTTGTACATCTTTTTAAACTAGTAAGGGCCAAACATGTAAAAGTGCAAAACTAAAAGGTATATTTTTTGCCATTTTTATTCTCAAGGTGTCTAAAAATGTAACATTTGAAAAAGTACAAAAATATATTCAAAACATTACAAGTCCATAAACCCCTTTTGTTATTATTTTTTATTTTTTTTTTTTTTTAATTTAAAGCTGTCTCGTGCTTATTCATTTCCAATATTGATCAAAACGCTTAAAAACGATTATATCTATCACAATACAAGTGAGCTTCATATTAAAGAGTTTCTCTTGGTATTACTACTGAATGATTTGTTTAGGGTTTACGATTTAAAGAGCCCTATGCTCCTTCAAATGTTTATGAATGACTTCTGAATTAAAAGATGGCCCGAAACTGGTGAAACAATAATTCCAACTTTCCAATCAAACTCATAAAATAATTAGACTCTTTGCTCAAACCCAAAGTTCAGAGTACAAATCACCTAAGACTTGACCATATTTTAACTCAGGTTTGCATACAATGGATGTTTATATCCATTTTTGTTATCTAACCTTTTTCCTGTTAAGATTGTGATAAGGTTGTCCGCTTTCATTTTGGAATATTTATTACTCTACCTAATCAGGTGAAGTTCATAACCTCGCATTAGCTTATTACATGTTTTATAAACCCCGCGAGGAGGGAAACATGCTTGTTACAGAACTCTTTTATATACTTCATAACGAATTGATTACTTTTCAAAGACTTAAAATGATTTAATAACCTCACATACTTTATAAACCCGTGATACCTGCTGTAAACCATGAATGCAAGTGTTTTCTAAAATATATGATATCATGATATATTATTGCCTAAGTACATATCTATTTGGGTAATATGTCCTTAATATCTACTTGGGTAATATTCGACGCCAATATCCATAAATAATCTCTTTGGGTAATATCCCCCCAATATCTCTTAATATCTTCTTTGGTAATATCCCCCAATAACTCTTGTAATATCTCTTTGGGTATTATATCTCCCAATATCTCTTTAATATCTCTTTATGTGATTCATGAGTTTAGGGTAATAATACTGTTCTCCATGATAATACTGTTCTCCATGATAATAATGTTCTCCATGATAATTATCCCTGCAATACCAATATTTCCATTATGATAACTTGTATTCAACTATTACATTTCAAACCTATGAATTTCACTCAACCATTGTGTTGACTTTTTAGCATGTTTATCTCAGGTAATTAAGCAACTTATGGCACGGAGTGGCATGGACTTAAAGATGGCTAAAACTTGTTATCATTCACATTTTATGTTTCTAGATTTTAGGACCTGCCTTTGTAAAACTCTGATTTTAAATGAATGATAACGTATCTTTTGAACAAACGTCTCTTTTGAGTCGTTTTCTATGATTATGATTGTTGTATCCATGAAGTAATACCCCAGATTAGCTTTCGCTACTATATGTAACAGTGGGGGTGTTACATACTACTAGACAAGTTAATACTGCTCACTCAAAAGCAACAGTGAATGCTGCTAGACCAATGTCATATCTTTCTAAAACAGCACATTCTAAAACAGTAATATTAATCAAAGGGTTAATACTGTTAGGGATAAAAAAATTAATATTGCTAGGCCAAAAGCAGTAGTTAATGTTGTTAATGAAAATAATTTTAATGCTGTTAAGGCCTCAGCTTGTTAGGTTTGGAAACCAAAGCATAAAGTTTTAGACCATGTTTCTAAACACAACAATGCATCAATCACCCTAAAAAGTTTAATTATATTGATGCACAAGGCAGATCCAAGTCAGTGATGGCTTGGGTCCCCAAAAGAAACTAATTTTCTTATCTAATGTGCAGGGTAATCCACAAATGGATTTACAGGATCAAGAAGTGATTGATAGTGGATGCTCAAGGCACATGACAGGGTACATGTCCTATCTTACAAACTATGAAGAGATAGATGGAATGTTGCTTTTGGAGGGAACCTCAAAGGAGGAAAAATCACAGGAAAAGGTACCATTAAAACTGGTAATCTAGATTTTGAAAATGTGTATTTTGTAAGAGAATTAAAGTTTAATCTTGTTGGGACTTAAAAGACTTCAAGGACACTTAAGGTTACTACTGCTCAGTTAGTGCTGCTGGTTATAAAGATACAACTGTTGCGGACTTACAATTGTTTGAAGACTTACTACTGTCAAGAGGATAAAGATAGAGTAAAGAGATAAAGTTTGAGTGGAAAACAAGAATACTTACCAAGATAAGTATTAAAGTTATATTTGTAAAAGATATGTATAACTTATTTGAGTAGGAGATTGTGTGTAATTATAGAAAAGATTATGATATGTTAGGAAGGTATTGTAAAACTTGTAAGACTCCTTGGTGTATAAAAAGAGGTCCTAGGGTATAGAATGAGATATCAGTTTTCAATATCTCAATAGCAGTTTTCCATAGAATTCGTAGCTTCAAGGTTGTAAACTCTATCACTAAGTTAGAGTGATCGTATTAATATATTAAAGCGTGTTGTGTTATATCTTTGTGTCAATCATAATTCACTGTTTGATTGAATATACTTCTTAGTGGCATTTTTGGATTTATCCAAGGGTACTAAACCTTACAAGCTAAGGAGTTAAAGATCTATGCATTAGGATCATCAAGTGGTATAAGATCTTGTTGTGAAGCTTTGAATAAGAAGAATCAACCAATTTATCCAAGATCTATTTTTTTAGAAGATGGAGGTAGGAACTACTGGTTGCAGTTTTAATACACTATAAAATATACTATAATAATATAACCTTAAGAGTAATTAAGAAAATTACCAAGTTACCCTTGATAAAATTCACTCTCAAAAATATATATAATATAATATATAATACGTATATTTAACCGGGTAAGAATGATCACCCGGGTCATTTCCCCAATGACTAGTGAAATTGAAACCTCATTTAAGCTTAGATTATGATTTGAAATAGAAAATAGATGATTTGATGATCTATTACTACTAAATAAGAAGCAACAAGTAAATTTGAACAATTAAAAGCAATTAAACATTTAAAATGATTAACGGGTAACAAATATAACGTGACAAATAAGCAAGTAAACTAAATTTAACTCCTCAAAATATAAACTAAATTTCTAAACCTAAGATAGGACAAAATAAAACTTTAGGAAAAAGAAAAACATTTTTTTATTATTTTTGAATTTATTATGAATTAAAAAAAACTAATTTAATCTAATTAAATCTTAAAAAATAGCAAATTAAGTACTAAAAATTTGGAAAAATGATTTTTAAACTTAGAAAAGTCAAAAATAACATAAAAACTCCGAAAACTATATTTAACTATTTTTAAAATTAAAATCCTATTTTTAAAATTAAAGATAAAAGCTTAAAAATGAAAATTAAGATCTAAAAAGTGTAAAAATGATTTTACTGAATGTAAACCTAAAGCTGTTTTTTATAAAACTAAAAACTATTTTTTTTGTATTTTTCTGAAACTTTTTTGTATTTTTTAATTTTTAATCTTACGAAAATTGACTAAAAATAAAATTTAAGCTAGAAAAATCTAAAAAATTCAGGGTAAATCTTAAACACTAGCATGAACAAAATAAAAATAAGAAAAACCAAATTGCTAAACAAATAAGCCCTCAAATGAGCTTATATAGCTACGGCTTATTATTGAAAAGGGAAATTAAATCGTGTATAGATATTTAATGGAAGGTAACAATGACGGATGAGCTAATGTAGCAAACTGGTTAACGTGTATGGCTTATAAGTGTGAGGTCGTGGGTTCGAGTGTGGGCAACCCCTTTTTGCACTTTTTTTTTATTTTTGACTTTTATGAAAAACTAAATACTAGGATTTAAATAGGACACAAAATTAAGCAACTTTAATAAAGGGGACATAAGCTGAAACTAACTAATAAGCTCAAAAACAGCTTATCAAAAAGCTGTCACAGAAAGTGGGGTTTTGACTATGGTTTTACTAAAACAGCTCTAAAAAGCTCAAATTAAGCTCAATTACAAAAGTAAAAGAAGATCCTAAGAGCTTATGATATGCTTATTCTAATTAAGAAAAGAGATTTGATCTTAAAACACATTAAGGCTCCTAAAAATGATGATGAAAGAAGCAAAGTCAGGAATAAAGCAATAAGCTACAAAAAACTTAACAAGCTCAATTGCTCAAAAAGCTAATACAGCAAATGAGCTTTTGCAAACTTGACAAACTACTTATAAGCTACTAATTTAAACAATAAAACCTACTACTACAAGCTAGAAATCAAATTCAAAAGCTATCAACTATTAACTACTGTTTTTGGGCTTTTGGTTTTCTTAGTTGAATTTTAAAAGCAAATGTTCTACAGTAAATAAGCTTGGAAACTAAAAATAAGTCTTAAAATGAATTAAGCTATACCTAATCTTAATCCTACTCTAACCTTAGAAACTAAAACCTAGGATTACCTAGCTAAAAATTAAGCTAAAAGTGACAGTAGGAACTCCTTAGTTCCTACTGATGCACTTTGCACAAGTGCAAAGTTATAGTGCAGGTTACCTAAGGGGTAACCCTGCACTAAGACACACTCCAATTGAGTGCAAAAATACAATGCAAACAAAATCTAAGCCTTGGAGGGCTTAGATCAAATTTTGCACAAGTGAAAATCAAAGAGAAATTCCCCTGGTGCAAAGCTTAAGATAATAAGCTCAAACTTTTGAGATTATGAAATCTAACTTTTAAAAACTATTAAACTAATGTTTAAAAATGATTCTAAAACTGACCCAAGCAAAATTCACAACTTATCTTGACTTTTGATGGTCAAACTCAGCTTATGCCAAACACCCCTTAAGATTGATGACAGTTTTGAAAAAGCTTCATGAAATGAAATCTATTTATCAAGACCCTAATACCAGATGATTTTTAGCTTATAACAACCCTAACTAACTAATCTAACTAATTTTTAGGATTTTTAAGTTTTATGACAATATTTTTAAAAAAACTATAATCTACTTTATTTAAACTAAAACAGATGATTATAAAGCAAAATAAGATTAAGCACAATTAAGCAATTAGAAATTAAATAAGCACAATCAATAAGCTATTAAGCAGATAAGCAAAATCTAAATTTAGAAAACTTAGTTCAAAAGGAAAATAAGGGAAACTTACATAATCCTCTAGCTAAACAAGAGGAACCAAATATGGCAGCTACAAGCTCCCTAGCTTATTAATAAGCTAGGGTATAAGTCCATGGGATCTCTTCCAAATTAAGATCCCCTTCCAAAAAGCTCATAAATCCACAAGTTAAAGGTAAATATATGTTAAGCTGATTTAAGGTTTAGATATGATTAATGCTGAATTAAATAAGCTCTATTTCAGCTTATAAACTAAAAGAGCTTAATATGAGCTTATTAGCTTATTAGCAACAGTAGCTTAATAATTGAGAGTTTAAATGAGAGCTTAAAAGTGAGATTTAAAGTGCTTTAAACTGAATTTCATTAATAAAAGAAACTGATTACATTACTTAAAAAGGAGATTATAAAACATTTAAGGAAAATTACATTTAAAAAATACAAAACTAAGCTAAACTAAAAGCTACTCAAAAAACTATATGATTGTGTGTGTGAGGGTCTATTTATAGCATTCCAAGGAACCTTCTAGGTCCAAAATCAGTTAGAAGCGATTGCCAATCTCTGCCATTAATTCAATCAATCATTGGGGAATTGATGTCAACCGTTGGATCAAGACTTGGGTTCACACGGATTGCCAGCATGGCAATCCGTGTGATTGCTCTTGTGCTTGTTTACTGAGTGATTGTAGTGCAAAATCATCAATCCCTTGTGCTTCTTTATCTTCCATGTGGCTTTGCTTGAAGGTTAGCTAATGAGAGCCTTTGATATGACAACTTTGTCCTTGCCATTTCGTTGTAGAGCCCTTGAATTGACCAATAGAACCCTTAATTTGCATTTGCCTTATCGTTTTGACCTTGGGTAATTTTTGAGAAGACGAATGAACAGTAACCCTTTGGCGCCCTTTTTTTATAACT
>BQNB010023432.1:0-13636 GCA_026074375.1 Tanacetum coccineum
ACAGTATTAACATTTGGCCTAACAGTATTAACAGTTTGTTTACCAGTATTAATATTTTCAATATTAGACCTTTTTGTTAATGCTGTATTCTTGTAAAAGGGCCTTTGAACAGTTGATTGTGCTTGATTTTGAAAATGTGACTTTGGTCTAGCACAAGAAACTGTTGATTTTGGGTGAGCAGTATTATAAGGCCTAACAGTATTAACAGACCTAGCAGTACTAAAAGGTCTGGCAGTGTTAACAGACCTAACAGTACTAAGAGGCTTTGCATTTTTGACAGTTTTTAGGCCAGTCTTCATTAAGACTGCTCTTGGAACCATATGTTTGTAAGCATTAGGACAATTGTATTGAATGTGATCAAAATTACCACAAATAAAGCATGCCTTGTTATTAAAAACAAAGTTACATCCTAATTGATTAGTTTTCTGACCATTCCAACTTCTTTGGTTCCCCCTAGGTCTCTGTGACCTATACATCTCAGCATACCTAACTGACCTTCTACTTGGTTTTACAGTTTTAACTGACTCTTTCTTAGTAGCAGTAGGTACATCAGTTTTCTTTTCTTCCTTAGGGATAGACTCAACTTCTTCCTCATCATCTGACACCCAATCTTCAATAATTGGAGCATCAGTATTCTCTCTAGCCTTTTTAGGTTCTTCTACCCTAACATGATTAGCAGGATGGAAAAACTTTTCTTTCCAATCTTTGTCTACCTTAAGTGGAGACACAACAGAGCTAGTTTCAGTAACAGTCTTGGGTTGTTGTGTTAAAGAGTCATCAATATTCTCCTTAGAATTATTTGACTCTCCATCACAAACAATGTTTGGCTTTAAGCTTGAATCCCTAGGACCATACTCATTTACCTCAGGCTGTTTGAATTCTTCAAGACCTGTATAAGATAGATCTAATGGTGTTGGTCTATTGAGAATTAAGGGACGAGGTGAAGGGACAACATTATAACCAAAACCCTTTTTACTCTTGTCAGTTACCTGACTTGCTAACAAATCATCTAAGTCTTTTGATGATTTTTCAAACTTTGCTAGCTTAAATTCAAACCCCTCCTTTTCTTCCTTAATTTTTTCAAGTTCAGTCTTAACTAATCCCATTAGATAATCTTTATGACCTACACTTCTTTTCAACAAAGCAATCTTTTCAGAAAAAAGAACTTCGGATTCTTTATATTTAACTACTTGTGCTTCTAAGATTGACAGACCTCTTTTATATGTAGCTGCTTTAAAACCAGTATCATCTAATTTAGCAAGTAAATCATCATACTGTTTTTTAAGAGCTTCATAATTTTGCAAACAAGTTTTAGAACAAATTAATCATTTATACCATCAGAAACAGAGAATGCTATGAGTAGCCATGTTTGCTAGAATTTCCTCCTCTGCCATTAATCAAGCCAATCAACTCCACCACCATCTATAGCACACAATATGCCTTCTCAGAAGCATCTCAATCCTTACTACTGCCTTTGATGAGTTCCCTTGGTTTCCAATTTCTGTTGTCTTTTGCTTTCTGGAACTCTACATTCTTTAGGCAAATGTCCAATTTTGTGACAGTTGAAATATCTACCTTGGATTTGTCATAATCCATCCCCGCAGTTCTGGCTTCCATCAATGGATTATCTTCCTTCCAGTCTTGATAGAACTTCTTGCACTCATGCTCACAATGGCCATATTCCACTTTAGATCCATCTCTTCCAAATACATCATCATAATTTTTCTCATGATCTTCATGAACAAGTTGAGACCCTATTTGTGGGAGTGGACCAAAAAGGCATAAACTGTGGCATCACTAAAACTAGCAGTACTAGTTTCCATTGTACTAGCAGTATTAACTTTGGTGGTGCCAGTACTAACTCCAGTGTTAACAGTATTAATAGGATTAGTACTGCTTGGACTGGAAGTGGTTAGAAATGCCAAGTTCTTATCATCATTATTAACAACAACAGTTCCCTTAACCTTTTGTTCAAACAAGTTTTAAAAATTGTTGTACAAAATCAAGTCCAACCCATAGTTTCAAATCGGTTATTCATCAGACTACGCACAATGTTAAACCCCATTCTGAAGGTAAGCTTCTCAAAAACTTCACATTTAAATCCTCTGGAGAAGTATCTACACCAAGAATTGCCAATCTACTAACAAGCTTTTGAAGCCTGTTACAAGATAAGTCCAAAGATTCTGAGCTTTGTACATAAAGTTTCATACTTGCTTCATAAGGCCTTTTGTGTCTTCTTTGTAGCATCATTTCCTCCAAAGCGAGCTTTAATAGCAATAAACATAGATTGAGCATCAGCATACTGGTTAAAGGTAAGCGATGTTCATTTGGAGTGCCAAGAGAGAAGACTTCTGGCTTTGACATCATTCTTCTTGCAAATCTTTTCTTCAGTAGTAGATGGCACAGTCATCTTCAATGCTGTTGATGGACCAGATTCTAGTGCTATAACAGGAATAGGCACCCATGAATTTCCATTTTCTATTACCTCCCATAATGCATAATCTTGGATCTGAAAGTACTGCTTGATTCTGATTTCCCACATCTCATACTCTCCTAGTTTGAGAATGGGAAGCTTTGCCAATGAATTGTTCTGAGAATTTTCTAACTCCATTTTCCCTAGATCAAAGTTTCTCAAAGCACAGGCTCTGATACCACTTGTTGATCCCACGCCTTGATCGATTCTTTATGATATAAAGAGTTTGTTACCTTGGAAGAATCCAAAATAACAAAGATTGAGACTTTGTATGGATACCAAAGTGTATGCGGAATCTACACTTTGATACTCTAGAGAAGTTTATAAATGAAACAGTAATGATCACACACAAACAATAAACACAAAACTCACTGCTTCAATATTATAGATAATACGAGTACTCTTTAAGTACCGGGGTACAAAACCTGGAAACCTATTACAAAAATACTCGTCTAAATGTTATCTCTTAAATTCTATCTATCACTACTCTAAGGGGATCTCCCTTTTATAGAAACATAGGAGCCCTTACAAATTATCTTCCATCTATTAGAACAGTTACAATTCAAAACTAATTATCCCGAAGATGCTCTCCATGCCATCTTATCTTCATGTCATCAAGCTTTGACTATAGCAGTACAAACGTCTTCAACTGGCAGTACTAACTTGTGCTGGCAGTACTAACTCCTTTAGATACTGTTGCAAGTATTAAGTCAAATGAAGATTGATTGCAAACAACCGATCACCAGCACTTGTTTAGTACAACTCTAGTCTTTTCAATAATCTTTTAATGCTTTTGGCCACGACTCCTTTTCCACTAACTTCCTACACAGATTACTTCTTAAATCTCCTGGGACGGCATGATTCACAACACAATACACAATTCGTTTGAGAATTTGTAAAGTATGCAGATCAGGGCACATGGTAAATAATGGAGAATGATATAAATAATCATAAATTAATCAGGATAGTCGATATTTATATAATTGATCGATAGAAATAGATATTGATATGTCAAAAGATAGACGTAAGAGATCGAATTTAAACCAAGTATTATATATCTAAGATTATATATAATGCAATAATGACAATAGAATAAGTAAGTAAGGATCAAGGAATACGCGCGCGTAGATATCAAATAGCGATGAAGGATTCTGTATTTAAAAATAAAAGGAAAGAAAATCTTTAAACTTTGTGGTTATAGACTAGGTTTTGAAAGTGACCCAGTTCCCTATAACCTTGGCTCTGGTACCATCTGTAACACCCCAAAATCAGGTAGCAGCAGAATGGTAACAATGGGGTGCTACGTCAAAGTACAACAATCAAGATATAGGAAACGACCTTAAATGGACGTTTTAAGATAAGATTTCATTCGGATGCCAGGGGGGGGGGGGGAGGTGGGGTGGTTAGTTGGGATTGTGAAAAATATCAAGTTCATACATTAGGTCCCTCACATGTGTTAAAAGTCATAAACATTTCAGTACATATTTAATAAACAAAGAGCTTCATAATACCCAAAAGATTGAATTAAGTTTTTAAAGAGAATAAAAGTTGCATGAAATATAGATAAAAACCACAGAATCCATCTCATTGATATCCTTCACAGCTCCCGTCCAATAGTCATACCTATGACCTGAAATTACATCTAAAAGTCAACATAAAGGTGAGTGAAATCATAGGTTTATTCGTAAAAAGGGTGGACTCACAAAGATCGAAGTAATAGTAAATCTCTGAAACATATTCAGTAGATTAAAAACTTATTATTGCACTAAGCTCATAACCCGAAGCCTTAACTAGATTTGTGCCCCAACAAAATATAGATCTTCCAACAACTAAACACCTCTCAATGTTAAATCACCTTGATCAAACCAAGTGAACCCAAGAAGGTGGGGATTGTCAGGTCCCGATAGAACTATCTATAAAACACACGGCTTACGACAATAGCAACATTAACGGGTTCATGAATAAATAGGGACCTTCACTGGCAATAAGGGGGTAATTTTTAAATAAAACTTAGCATAATATTCAGGCAGTAATCTGGATAGCATACACTTTGTAAACACTTGAAAACACTTAGAAAAACACTTGTGTCCAATAGTAAAACAAGCAATGTAATTCACCCCGTAGATTTTTTGTAAAAACAATCACGGTATAAAAAGGGGGCTATGAACTCACCTCGAGTGAATGGTAATCAACAAGTATTCACAATAGAAAAATGCGTCACGAAGGAATCCGAAGGCAACCTAATCTAAAATATAGGTCGTATAAGTACTAAAACACTATATTGATATATAGGTTTGTATAGCTCATCATACTATCGTTCGGGCTATCATAATTAAGAGGTCATGTAGTGACGTATGAGGAGCTAGGACACTTTAAATCGTAAATCCAACAACTTGTCGATACGCCACCCCGAAGAGGCCTCATTATGAAACTCCCTAGTAATATAGTACTTTGATTAACTAATACCACATATAATTCTATATAGCTACATCACCATCTAATCGTTTTAGTGAAATCATATTTATAAAGTAAAAACGTTTATAAGTATACTTTAGTAAAACTGGCGTAACTTTATCGTTTTAAGTCCGTTTCTTTCGTTTTTTATGTCCACGCCTTCGTATTAAGACGAGTTATCAAAATATAACATTTTCAAAATCTGAGTTTTTTGATGAATAGTGATTTTTACTGTTCATAACAGTTATATATTTATTTTTATAGATTTAGTTATCGTAAATCTCGTAAATGTCGTAACTTATTCGTTTTAACTCCGTTTTTAGCGATTCTTTCGAGCATGTCTTCGTATTTAAAAGTTTTATCGATTTATTGATGTTTTAAAAGTATAAGTTTTTGTGGTGAATAGTAACTTTTATAAAAATAGTTTTATAAAAGTATATATTTAACGTAAACTTGAAATCGTCGTATCTTTTTTGTTATAAATCTGTTTTTTGAGTTTCTTACCTTTTTGGAATCGTCATGAGACGTACTATTTTTATAAAACATACAATCCATGCTTTGGATTTCGAACCAAAACAGCCCCTTAATTATAATTAGGTTTTCATATATATAAACTTGTTTTATATATTTTTTTAACTTAATAAATTACCACAAGTTTTCCACAAGCCATTATACCATAATATATTTAACCACATAACACATGAATAAGTGTACACAATTATAATCACAAGAAAAAATATGTTTTACATGTTTAAAAGCATCCTAGTGGTGATTTCACTACATAAAACTTATATACACATAAAATGATAAATGTAAAGACATAAAGGGTTTTAGGTAACCTTATGGTGATGTAATATGATAACCAACACAATCTAAACCCTTGTTTAGATTATAAACCCAAGCTTGCAAGATCTTGAAACCCTAAACCCTAATCTTCTATTTTTCTTGCTTAACACTTGTAAAGACTTAACCAAGCCTTCAAATCTTCTTAGGACATCTTAGATATGTTGTAAGAATGTATGTAAATGTGTTAAATAAAATATGGTATGGATTTGGTGTTGGTCTTGTGGTTGCTGTGAGCTAGAGAGGAGGAGGAAGAGAGATTTTGTGTATTTTACACCTTGAAAGTAAGAAGTGTGTGTGTATTTCACTAGTAAAGGCCTTATATACTCTAATGACTAGTCAAAGAATACATGTATAAGTCATGAGACAAGATGAGTAAAACATGGAAGTCTTTGGTCAAAAGGATGGGAGGTATGGCTAGGTTTAATGGCAAGTGATGTACAAAAGACCAAGTTGAGATTTTTGTGATATTTCTTGATGTGTAAACACCAAATCCGGTTTATGCATGTATATATGTAAGATATTTTGTTATTTTTAGGTATTGGGTATAAATGTGGGTATTTGTTGAAGCGTAGAAAAGTTTTGGTGCTTCCGGGTATGCCTAAATGTATTTAATTGCGAAACGTAAACGTTTTACCCAACCAATAAAAATAAAATATAAAAAGTTGATTATTACTTTCGTAAAAATAATATATTGCTTGCTTGATGAAAACTTTAATTCGCTTGGTGTCCGTTTACGTTAATTGTTGATTTTTAGTTTACGCGATTTTACTATATAATAAGAATTAAAAGTAAACGCGTACGAAAAAAAATAATTAGTAAAATAGATGACGTCGTAAATGAACTGAAAATACGGAATGTTACACATTGATGGCTAATAAAAGAAAAGTAGTTATAGTTAAGGTTTTAACCTTGTTCTCTATAACCATGGCTCTGATACCAATCTGTAACACCTACATTTTGATAAATATAGCAGCGGAAGCTAATCTGGGGTATTACTTCATAGTACAACAATCATAATCATAGAAAACGACTCAAAAGAGACGTTTTGGAAAAATTTAGTTATCATTCATTTATTCATCATAGTTTTACAAAAGGAGGTCCCAAAATCTATAGGAAAACATAAAGTTGAATGATAACAGTTTAGCCATCTTCAGTCCATGCCACTCCGTGCCATAAATTGCTTTAGTTATCTGAGATAAACATGCTAAAAAGAGTCAACACAAAGGTTGAGTGAAATTTATAGGTTTATGATAAATAGTGTCAAGTAATAAAGGCCAAACCGTATCTTAGTAGGCAAATGACAGCCAACAAGATATGTGATTTTCAAATTGATGTAAAAATGGCTTTCTTAATGGCGAGCTTAAGAAGAGGTCTTCATTTTCAACAAAAAGGTTTTGTGAATCAGGAAAACCCATCGATGTGTATACGCTTAAGAAGGTCTTACGATCTCAAACAAGCACCAAGTGGCATGTACGACATGTGCCAAGTTTTCTCATTTCACAACATTTCTTAAAGGTGCAGTGGATCCTACACTATACAGGAATGCAAGAATGGCTTATGCAGTACATCAGGAAGCGCTCAATTCTTAGGTGATAAACTTGTTAGCTGGTCTTCCAAGAAGCAAAAGAGCACTGCGATATCGAGTACAGAGGCGGAATATATTGCCTTATCTGGGTGTTGTGCTCAAATCCTATGGATGCGTTCACAGCTAACAGATTATGGTTTTCAATTCAATAAGATTCCTCTGTACTGCGACAACAAAAGTGTGATTGCTCTATGCTGCAACAACGTACAACACTCAAGAGCCAAGCACATTGATGTACGATACCATTTTATAAAGGAGCAGGTGGAGAATGGAATAGTGGAACTCTACTTTGTTCGGACGGAATATCAACTGGCTGACATCTTTACCAAACCCTTGCCAAGAGAAAGATTCAATTTCTTGATCGAAAAGCTCGGTATGAGAAGCATGTCTTCGGAAACGCTAAAACGTCTGACAGAGGAAGAGGACGAGTAAAGGTGGTTACTCGCGGTATATCCTGTATCATATGTACATAAGAAAACATAAAAACACAAAAATATTTTTCTTTTATATAAATTTTTCAAAAAGAAAATTAAAAATTAAAAAATCAGAAAAATATAAAAATATGTATCTCTGGCATGTCTTCTGAAAATCGATAACATTTACGGCCTTAGAAATGTCATTTAATAATGATACGAGGCTGTAAATGAAGTTCGAGCAGAAGTTCTAATCGCTTTTAAAACATGCCAAAATGGCTTGCTATTATTTCTGATAGCAACCCGGTCATCATCTTAAAGGCAAGTATTTCAAAAAGAAAACTTGGCCTCACAACGGAAAATTTATTTTTCTTGGGAATGAATTACTTCATATTCATTCAAAGGCTTGTGCTTACTTTGCAGCACAACCCGTGCTTTCTTTTTTTCCATATGTGTATGTGTCAGTGCGCTTATGTGATATAATAAGAGAAATCTTATTATCTATGGTGTTGTTTTTTTTAGAAATAAAACATTAATGTCAGAAATTCATCAGAAAATCATTTTCAAAGACATTTGACCACTCAAACAACGACTACCGCTCTTTAAATAGAAAACGGGTCATTGTTTGAGGGGGAGAAAATGTCAAATATCTTCTTCATAAAATCAGTTTGTGATAAAAGGAAAAGGTTTTAAACAATAACGGGTTAACGATTAAAGGGGAGTTAATTAGGTTTAACTTATGTGAAGCCGTAACTGTTATGTGTTTATGCCTTGTAGGGAGCAAAGAGCAACAATAAGTTGCTAGGAATGGTAGTTAAAATCTCAGGGACTTAATGTGCTAATTGTTAAACTTTGTTTTGCCTTGGAAAACTTGTCTACACAAAATGCATAAGGATTAATAATACAGGGGGCATTTGTGCCAAACTCTT
Source organism: Tanacetum coccineum (assembly GCA_026074375.1). Lineage (NCBI taxonomy): Eukaryota > Viridiplantae > Streptophyta > Magnoliopsida > Asterales > Asteraceae > Tanacetum > Tanacetum coccineum. The sequence continues at coordinate 8,701 of BQNB010023432.1, forward strand.
AAAGTTTAAACACAAACACCCCTTTGGCCCGTTCGTTTCACACACACAAACAAATACACTCATTTTAAAACTCTTTCTTTCCCTCCATTGTTGCTTGCTCGATTTCCTTCAAAGACCATCAATAAACTGTTATTATTCCTAAGGTATAACTACAAAAGTGTTCTCTACACTCTAAACAACTTATCTCTTAAAGGAATTAGGTTAAATCTTGTTTTTGAGGTAGAAAAACCCAAATTGATCTAGTGTTCTTCAAAAATCAAAAGTGAGTGAAAACCTAAATTGGTTGAGGGGTTTTGTTCGTCTATGGGTGTACTAGACTCGCTTGAAACAGTTTTGAACATGGTTAACATATGATTGTGTTTTATTTAATTCTTGTATGCGAAAATATTGGAAAAGGGGTAGAAATAGAAAATGTTGGTGGGTTTGTTGTTTGTAAGTGTTAGAATATATCCTTGTATAGATTAGACCCTTTATATCATTAGTTTGAACATTAATAAAATTTGTTTAAGTGATTCATGTGTGTTCGAGCTTATTTTTGAATTTATGTCGCATTTCAGTGGTTATATCTTGTTTGTAATGAGCCATATGATGTTATGTGATGCTAAGATTCTTGTTTAAATGAATTATGATGCCTAGAACACTAAGGTTATAACTTTGAAAAATCAAGATGAATTAACAAAGGGTGAAGGAGGTGAATTAATCCTCCTTTAGGAGGCGAATTAATTTCCCTTTGGGAAGGCGAATTAATTTCCCCTTTAGGAGGTGAATCAGTTTTTCTAGTTTAGGAGGCGAATTAGTTTTTCTACTTAAGGAGGCGAATTAGTTGTTTCACTTAAGGAGGCGAATGAACCGTTTTACTTAAGGAGGCGAATTGATTGTTTTACTTAAGGAGGCAAATTAGGTGTTTTACTTAAGGAGGCTAATTAGTTGTTTCACTTAAGGAGGCGAATTAGTTGTTTTACTTAAGGAGGCGAATTAGCTAATTTTCTTAAGGAGGCGAATTAGTTTTTTTTCTTAAGGATGCAAATTAATCTACACCTTAAGTAAGCGATTTACAACAAAGTTTAGGAAGCAAATTAAAATTGGTTAATTTTGCAATCTAAATGCTTGCCTGTCATTAAACAGAATGCCATATAGTGTCATATATAACTTGGTCATATATAAACTGTATTGGAAAATTCTTAGCAGAATCATGACTACCAAAGCTCAAAAAATTGCACTGGACAATGCCTTAGTTGCTCCAAAGAACCAACGTGTCATTGGCAAGTGTAACACGAGGATCAATCCTGGAATGAAACCAAAGGAATCTACTTATCAAGTAGTGTTGGATGCCCTTGCTCTTACTACATGCTATCCTGCTTTCCTTATCACTGCAGAAGTTCCAGTCATCTACATGCATCACTTCTGGGCTATCGTCGACAAACATAAGGCATCATCGATTCAAGATCGACAACAAGAGCTTTTCTATGAACGTTGAAGTGTTTAGAGATATTCTCAACATATGTCCAAGGATTCCGGGTCAAGAATTTGATGAACCCCTAACTGAAGAGGAAGCTCTATCTTTTATCCGTGAACTTGGTCATTCTAGAGAGATTAAGTACATCACTGATGTAATTATTGATCATCTTCATTAACCATGGAGAACTTTTGCATCAATCATCAACAAATGTCTTTGTGGAAAGGTATCTGGCCTTGATAAGATATGACTCTCAAGAGTACAAATACTTTAGGGAATGTATTACAAGAAGAACCTTGATTTTGTTGCTTTAATCTAGGAGGACTTGGCTTACCAGATTGATAACAATGACTCTAAGAAACAAGACAAGATGTTCTATCCTAGATTCACTAAGATAATCATTCATCACTTCCTCGAAAAAGATAAGTCTATCTCAATGAGAAACATAATGTTCATGCACACTGCTCGGGATGTCAACTTACTGGGGACCATGAGATTCGTCTCCAGACATGAAGACGCTCAAATATATGGTGCTATTCTCCCTAAAGGAATGACGAATCAAGCCATGCTGGACTCTGTAGCTTACAAGACTTATTATGCAATTGCTTCAGGAGCTGAACCCCCAAAATCAAAGAAACCTAAAACAAAATCTGATTCAACCAACTCATCTGAGGAAACTCCCTCCAAGAAGAAGCCTACCAAAGCTAAGAAAGATGTACCTTCCAAGAAGAAGAAGCCAGCTTCTAAACCTAAACCGACTAAGAATAAGGCACGAGTTGAGGCTGATAGAGGCAAAGGTTTGAATGTACTCTCGGAAGTAGCTCTATCTGAAGCTGCTCAGCTCAAGGAGGCTACAAAACGAAGCAAGAAAGACTTTCATATCTCTCAAGCAAGTGGCTTATGGAACTAATTTTGAATCAGGGGTTCCTGATGAGCAACAACGCAAGACATCTGGTGCAGATGAAGGAACTGGTACTAAACCAGGGTTCTGGATGTACCCAAATATCTTTCTGAGAGTGAAAATGAATCGTGAGGAGATAGTGATGATGATGAAAGCAATGATGATAATAGTGATGAAGTAACCAAGAATGATGTTGAAAGTGATGCTAATGACGACAAAGAAGCAAGTGACAGTGAAAAGACAGATTCTGATGAAGATAAGAATATGAATCTCAATTCGAATGATAATGAAGAAGAAGAAAAAGAAAAAGAGGATGTACGTACTCCTGATAGCTTTGAATTTAATCATGATGATGAAGAGTATGATGAATTGTACAAGGATGTGAACATGAGGTTAAAACTTGCAGAACATGAAGAAGTAGGGAAAGGAGATGCAGAGATGACTGATATTACTCATGAAAGTGCTTCTCAAGAAAAGTCATATGAGCAAGTCATTAAAGATGCAGATGTGACACTCACTTCTTCATAGAAGACTGAAGGTTCAAAGCAAAGCTCTTCTGTTTCATCCGACTTTGCAAGCAAATTTCTTAACTTGGATAACGTTTCACCAGTCATTGATGGAGTAGCTTCTATGATGAATGTCAAGACTCCTCATGAAGAATTAAGCACTCAAGCACACCCAAATCTCTCAGTACCTGTGACGGCTATCCTGAAAACTTCTACTGTTCATGTAACAACCGTTACTCTGATAATTCAACCATTCTCTTCTATTCCACATATAACAACACCAACTCCTATACCAACAACAAAACCAACAACCTCCTTAATTCCTGCTCTTCCAGATTTTGCATCCCTATTCGGATTCGACCAAAGAGTGTCAGCATTGGAACAAGATCTTTCTCAAGTCAAACAAATTGATCATTCTGCATAAATCCTCGCACAAATTCCTGCAATTGTGGATGAACATCTTAGTACAATAATTGGATTTGATACTAAAACAACTCTTCAGTCATACACGGCAGAATTTGAGAAGAAAGCTCAAGCTGAGAAAGAGAAATACATCGACATCATTGAGAAATCAGTGAAAGAGATTATCAAAGATGAAGTCACAAGTCAACTTCCTCAGATTTTACCTAAGGAGATATCTAACTTTCTACCCTAGTGGATCCCAAAGCAACTATTAATGAATCTCTTAAAAATGATGTTATTGGTTAAATCTTCTCTTCTCAACCACGATCGACATATGAGGCTGCAACATCTATCACTAAGTTTGATTTGAAGAAGATCCTGTTAGACAAGTTGGAGAAAAGTAAACCGTATCGACCTGTTGAACAACACAGAGACCTCTGCGATGCACTGGTCAAATCTTATCAGCTCGACAAGGATCTCTTTGACTCTTATGGTAAAACGTATTCTTTAAAAAGAGGCCATGAAGACAAAGAGAAAGATGAAGACCCTCCAGCTGACCAGACCAAGGGTTGAAGAAAAGGAAGACAAGCAAGGATGTTGAACCATCAAGAAGCTCTAAGTCAAAAGAGTCTAAATCAAGCTCATCTAAAGGTTCCAAGTCTCAGTCAAAATCATCTAGCAAGTCTGCTCAAGCAGAGGAACCAGTGTTTGAGACTGTAGACACCAAGATGCCACAAGATCAAGGAGATGACTTGGGTAACACTGAGGATCAATCCAATGTCGAGGAAGCTTCTAAGAATGATTGGTTCAAGAAACCAGAAAGGCCTCCAACTCCTGACCGTGATTGGAATGCTGGCAACCAAATTAATTTCAGACCTCCTCAGACTTGGATCAACAAAATGGCTAAAGTAGAAAAACCTCCTACTACTTTCGATGAGCTGATAAACACTCCCATCGATTTCTCTGCATATGTCTTGGGTCATTTGAAGATTGAGAATTTGACGCAAGAATGTCTTGTTGGACTAGCTTTCAATCTGCTTAAACGAACATGTAAAAGTTGAGTGGAACTCGAGTATCACTTTGAAGAATGTTACAAAGCTGTAAATGATAGACTTGATTTGCATAATCCAGAAGAACATGTATATCCTTTTAATCTTAGCAAGCCGCTACCATTAATTGAAGATCAAGGTCGTCAAGTAGTTCCTGCTAATTACTTCTTCAACAACGACCTCGAGTATCTAAAAGGTGGAAGCTCTAGCGGGAAATACACAACTTCTACAACAAAAACCAATGCTGCTAAGTATGATAACATTGAAGGGATCAAAGACATGCTTCAAATGTTATGGAGTCCAGTGAAGGTAGCATATGACAAGCATGCTGTTTGGGGAACTTCTCACTAGGGTCCGAAACAAAAATGATTCTATGCATACGCATGCCACTGGAAGTCCACACATGATGTTTACTCCAAAAAGAGAATTATTATAGTAACCAGAGTTAAAGTTATAAAGTGGTATGACTATGGGTATTTGGAAGAGATTGAAGTTCGAAAAGAAGATCATAAGCTCTACAAGTTCAAGGAAGGAGACTTCCCTAGACTTAATCTGCGTGATACTGAAGACGTGCTTCTTCTCTTAGTTTAGGAAAAGGTCTCCAATCTGGACAAAGATAACC
>BQNB010023432.1:17078-58605 GCA_026074375.1 Tanacetum coccineum
CGTCGACTTCCTCGAGAAGAAAATCACTATCCCCGAAGGGAGTGAGGGTTGGAGAAGAGGTAGAAACGATCGGGTCATAATAAAGAGTAGGATTGCCACTCGCGATCATATCGGATAAACCGAGAACTCCTTGAGAATACTCCTCACAAGCCATATCAATGACGTCGATTCGGTTTGCCGTTATATCATTATAATTAGCCGAGTATCTCGAAGTTTGATCAAGATTGAAAGTAATGGCCTTATTGCCGACACGAAGTCGGCCGGGAAATGGAACACACCAACTTTTACGGAGACATCTTCGGTGATACTGATCGGTTGGGAGATCGAATGGTCCGCAAGTTCGAGAGTCATGCAAGACGGAGTAAGTTCCGGAAGAGAAAGTTTTTTCCACACGGATAATGGCATGAGATTAATGCTAGCGCCAAGATCGGCCAAGGCTAAGCACTCATCCATTCCGGAAAATTCACACAAAATGAGAAACTTGCCGGGGTCTCCAAGTTTTTTGGGTAACTTGTTGAGGATAACCGCCGAGCAATGCTCATTTAAAGGCGTTCTAGCCATTTCAATTAATTTTTCTTTGTTTCTAATTAAAGCTTTAAGAGTCGAGGCAAATTTTAGCATAAGAATCAAAGCATCCGTGAAGCTAATTTCGAAACTCAAATATTTAAAGATTTCATAGAATTTCTCAATTTGGTCGTTAGCTTTTTCATGGCGCCTTTCATTATTACGTCTCGAAGGATACGGAATTGACGGTTTCGGGTTAGGCATCGGAGCACTAATGGGAGCAACAACGGGCTCAAAATTTGGTACTTGAGGTTGAACTTGGACAACCAAAGGTTGGACGTCTTTGGTACTTCCGTTATTAGTAGGAGGCACCATGTCCTTTTTCACCTCGGTTTCACGTTCCACTACTTTAGGAGGAGAAGAAGAAGTAGTAGGAATCGTGGGTCCTTGATAAGCAACACCGCTTCGGGTGGTAATACCCTTCAAATCTTCCTTCGGGTTAGTAATGGTATTACTAGGGAGTGTCCCTGAACCCGAAGTAGAAGCGGTATTGGAATTCACGAACTTGGTAAGCATGTCCGTTAAATTGGTCATTTGGTTTTGCAAGTTTTGATTTTGATTTTGCATATTTCTCATAACCGCATCATTAGCTTTGACGTAGTTTTGAAAGTCATCCTTTGACACACCTTGTGTTTGAGGAGCGGGAGCTTGGTAAGGCGGAGCTTGGTAAACCGGGGGTTGATTAATCGGAGGTCGATAAATTTGGCCTTGGTTGTAATTATTCCCCCGGTTTTGATTATTTCCTTGGTTTTGTTGAACGGGAGGAAAACCGGGAGGTCGAATTTGATTAGCAATCGGGGGTCGGTAACCGGTATTTCCTTGGTTGAAATTAGCCGCGGCGGCTTGAGAAACGTATTCTTGAATATTGTCACGATAAACGTTGCCATCGGTGGCGGGACAATTTCGGTAAGAATGAGCACCACCGCAAGTTACACAACTTTCCTCGACCGCTTTTACGGTAGCGGGAGCTTGGGATTGGTTTTTCTTATCGAGAAGTAAAGCTTTCACCATATCTTTAAGTTCGGCAACATCGGGAGAAATACCGGGGGTAGAATTGCTCGTACTCACTTTGGCAACAACCGGTTTGTTTCGTGAATTACGAACTTTGGATTTGCTCTCGATGATTCTTAGGCAATCTCGAGGCATTTTATCCAAAAAATTACCACCCGCGGCGGAATTCAACGAATCTTGATCATTAGAGTTCAAAGCATTGTAGAAAGTATCGAGTTGATGTAATTCCGAAAATCCATGATGTGGGCATGCCCGAAGAAGATCATTGAATCGGTCCCATGCCTCGTAAAAAGTTTCATCAAATCGTTGTTGAAATCTCGTGATTTCATTTCGAAGGTTTGTTGTCTTGGAGGGAGGGAAAAATTTGTTTATGAATTTCGAAACAAGATCATCCCATGTAAGAATCGATCGAGGGGGTTCTTTTTCAAGCCAAATCCGGGCGGCCCCCTCGAGGGAAAATGGGAAAAGCATAAGCTTAACCGACGTACTCGGGACCAGGAACCCTTCATCGTAGAAGTAATCTGTTGAAAATCGAATGTGAGCATGAGGGTCTTCTTTGTCATGTCCAAAAAATTGTTTATTTTGAACAAGAGTAAGCAAACCATGCTTAAGCTCAAAGTTGTCCGCGGTGATCTCGGGAACAACGATTGCATCCTCGTAACCCTCGGTGGGTGCTTCGAGCAATTACGCCATAGTACGATTATCGGCCATCGTAACTACGGGAGGATCGGGAGGATCTTGATTATTAATTGGTTCCTCAAGATCAAATGGTTCAACAAAAGTCGGTGGGACTTGTTGTTGTTGACGGTTACGGGATTGAGAACGAGTGCGCATGCACTAAAATATAAAAAGAAAATTTATACTAATTTTTTTTTTTGGTTTTTCAACAATGAATTCACAATTTATTTTAATAACGGACAATGAGATAAGACAACTTAAACCTAATAATCAACAAGCTTCTCGGTAACTCTCTAAAAGAAAAACGCACAAAGGAGCGGAGGAGTAGGAAAGCGCGAAGCTATTAAAAACCTTCTCCTTTAGGGTCGTAGTTCGTTGGAACGACCCTCCTTATACCCCTCTTAGAGTTTGTTTATCTTTCAAAGGTGAACCGTACCTCGCAAGTGACACAAAAGGCAAGTTTTAAATCTTTTGTTCGGGAACTTATTATGATAATGTTCAAGTTGAGAACATTATTTTGATGATATATTTTTTTCTTTTTAGGACAATTTTTTAATTTTTTGATTTTTTTTATCTTATATATATACTAATAAAAGAAAAATCTTTTTGTATATTTTTTTATATGAAAATAAGCAAAATAACTTCTCACGGAAGGATCTTCAAAGCACTAATTGTCAAACGCAACGACAATCGTATACAATCCTCCCCGGCAACGGCGCCAAAAATTGACTTAAAGATTCCTTACTATATATATAATATAAATATTATAAATATATAATAGGATAATATCAATAAAATCAATGAATAAACCGGAAGTAGTATATGATATTCCCGGGTCGTTTATCCCCAACGAGGAATGCAATGGAAAGTCGTTTGTCGGTTTGATATTTGATACTTGAATGGAACAAAGATTTTGATTGGTTTTCTAAATCTACGGGAAAATTAATGCAATTTACACTAAAAACAATTAAGGCAACACAAATTAAAAAAAAAACGCAAACAGGAATCCTAAAAAACGTGACGTAAAACCCTAATTTATCAAAATTAATTCCTAAAATGATCTTTTTGACTTTTATAAGTCTTAATTGACTAAAATGCAAGAACTAAGAAAACTAAACCAAAAACGAAAGTGATCTAAGCTTAAAAACGCGAAAAACGTGAACGGGATTCAATCCCGTTCTTTAAAAAACTAAAACCTACAATTTTAACCCTACGAAAGCAAATCTAAGTTTTCTAAGTCCTATTTGATAAAAGAAAATTAAAAAAAAAGAATTATAATTTTTTGACTTTTATATTTTTTATTATGAATTAAAAATAATTTTAAACTAAATTAAATATTAAAAATACTAAATGAATTATAAAAAATATGAAAAAATTACAAAAAGTCCTAAAAGTTATGAGGAATGCAGGAAAAATAAGCTGGTTAAGCCAGCTTATCAAATAAGCTAAAAATAAGCCCAAATACGGAGTATAATATAAAAAAGGGACTCAAAAATATGGTAAAAGAATTAATGGTGCAAAGACTAACGGAAAAGACCCAAGGGCGCTAGTGGTGTGGGGTGTGTGTGTTAAAACGTTTGGTGAGTGGGGTTGAGGTCTCGGGTTCGAGCCCTGCTCACTTGGGACTTCCCTTACTCCCAAATGTTTTTATTTTCTATTTTTTTACAACTTTTTTTTGTTAAGTTAAAAATAAGCAACTTTTGTAAAGACAAAATTTTTAAAACTTAAAAATAAGCTGAAAGGGTTGACAGATTGCTAAAAAGCTTAAATGCTAAACTGTTTGACAATTTTAGACTAAATAAGCACTTATAACAACCAATAAGATGAAAAGAGATTATACCCTAACCCTAATAAGCATCTAGGAGTTAAAATAAGCAAAGAAAATAAGCCAGAACTAAGCCTAATTGACAGATTCACTAAAAAGCTTTTACACTTAAAATTCTTAAACTAAAATGTAAATAAGCTCAAATAAGCTTTAACGAAAACTAAATAAGCTAATATTGATTAAAACTAACCTAATAAGCAGAACTAAACCTAAATTAAGTAAATGCAATAAGCAAATAAGCTTAAATAAGCAAATAAGCTATTGGGTCCAAACTGTGATCAAACAGCCCTAGGGACACTTTTCTAGCTTATTTTTAAGCTAGAAAAAGGATCCTTATGGCTTAGAAACTTATAAGCCTTAAAGCTTATCCAAAAAATCTACAAGAATCATTAATCAGAAGTGAGATTGAAACAAAATTGATCCATGAAAAAAGCTAAGGAAAAAGGTTGTTTTTAAAAAATTCACAAACAAAACTTAACTTGGAGACTTGGAAAATAACCACTTTTAGGTCCTTATGATCTTAAAACCTACAAACAGATTAAGATTGGACCTCAAAGAACAAGTAGCAACAATCAAAAATCATTTTGAAATTAAGAATAAGCCACAATAAGCAAATCAAAAAGCTGTTTTTCAAACTTTCAAACACTTAGCAAAATTTGACAGACTTTGGTAAAACTTTAAACCACAATTGCAGACTTAAAGACATTAGGTTCTAACTTGTTTTAACACTTCATTAAACACAAAAACATCACACATTTACAAGATTCAAAGATCTAATCAAATGGGCTGAATAAACAAACTATGATCTCACAGATTCAAACAACAAGTATTTTAAACTAAGATTTTGAGATTAAACACCTAAAAATTTAAACAAACTGAATTTTATCACTACTTTTATCTAGTCTAAGTTGACTCAAGAACACAAAACAAGTTTTTACCCATTTTGACCCATGAACATAGTTAATCCAAACACCCCTTTAAGACTATTTTAACAACCTTTTAACTTGATTAATGCTGATTTAAGCCAAGTTTTCAAAACACCAGATGTTTAATAAGTCAAAAAGACAATATTAAGCAATTTTCAACAACCAATAAGCACTTAAACCAGCAAGAACAGATTATGCTACTTTTTAAAGCTATTTTAGACAGATTTTAAGAAAACTAGAACAAATGATTTCTAAGCTATAAGCAGGCATACATAAGCATTTAATAACATAAATAAGCAATAATAAGCAACAACAAACAGTAAATAAGCATAAATAAGCAGTTGAATAGTAAATAAGCTAAAAACGGAAATTTGGAACTTACAAAAGCCCTTGCTCAAAACAGGGCAAACAAGCTTATAAATAAGTTAATCTACAAGCTCTAGCTTGTCAAAAGACAAGCTAGTGACAGCAATAAGCCCTTCCCTTTTTGGCTTATCTTCCAAATAGCCTTTTGAGTGAATTTTGGTGAACTAGTTCTTTAAACAACATAAAACTAGAAAGTTTTCATTGCTTAAGTGATAAACAGCTTATAAGAGTATTAATAAGAGCTTATAATAGTTTTTAAAACATAAATGAACTTAAAAACTTGCAAACAGATTTTAAAATCAAACTTTAAATTTCATTAAACTTTTAAAAAGATTACAAGGAAAAAAGTACATTAAGCTAAATTTAAACTAAGATAAGCTAAGAAATTAAAACTCGATGCCTCATATGGGCTTACAAGGTCCTATTTATATAAAAGCTAAGAAGGTTCTAGGATGTGTGTTTCTTCTGTGAGACATAAGGCAACTGTGCTTCTTGTGTGAGCAGCTCAAAGTCTTCATCTCAGCCATTGATTATGAGTGATGCCCAAGCCCTTTGATCTTAACCCTTCAATCTTTGTCTTTATTCTTAGACGAATTGAGTGTTTGAGGATTTCCAAGGTGGCAATTGTTGATATATGGGGTGGGGTTTGATGGGAGAGTGATGTTTTGTTGTGTGGTGAAAGGGGTTTTGTCTGGTTATACTGCAAGAAAGGACACACGCATTGTGTGTGTTGAAGATAAACAGTTCTTGGCGCCCTTTTTGAAAGTTTTTAAAGATGGCAAGTATGGTCCCTGTGGTGTATTAACTTTGGGGTTTTTGGCAAAAACAGTCCTTGAGGTTATATGGTGGGTTTACACCCACAGTCCTTAAGGGCTAACGGGTGTTAAGTGTTTTTGGGTTTATGGTTTTGGGCTTGTGATGGGTCGGGTACAATGGTTAAAAGGGTTATAAGGATTTGGGGTTTTCAAGCTTTAAAAGATTATAAGTCTTGTCATTAATAGCTTAATGGGCTGCCCCGGCCCATTAGATGGGTAAGGGTGGTCCATTAAGTATTTCTTTGATTACGGCTCCGTCTTTGACTTTGACTTTGTCGGGGTTGACTTTGAGTTTGACTTCTCACGCTTTTCCATTTCGTGCTCGGTTTTGTCCGTTTTGACTTGGTTTTTACCCTTTTCTTAGATATCCGTTACCTGCATAATACAAATGCAAAACATACAAATACAATGTATTTTTGGGTACGTTTTTGGTCATTTAAGCACGTTTACCTAGGTAAATGGTATGTGTAATTAAGCACATACCAACAAGTAGGCATGATTTTAGCTCCTTTGTCTAGAAATTGTACATTTATATTCCCACCACTAGATCATTCCCATTCATTCCATTTCATTTCAAAAAAATAAAACACACACATAAGTGTGTGTCTGTGTGTGTGTTCGTTCGCCACCTAAACCACCACAAACTACCTTAAATTTTCTAACTTTAATCAAGAACGAGATACTACGGGTTGATACGAGTATTTGGGTATTCATTTAAACAACGTTTGGGTTGTCCGGTTCGCGTCGAAATCTATACTTTTGAAGATTTTCTTGTAAGTTTCTAAATTTAAATTTTGTTTGTCCTTTTGAGTTTGTATTGATGCATAGATGTTAGTTGTACAAGTTGATCGTCGTAAAAATCTATTTTTGGAAACGAAACGGATAAAAAAGGGTGTTTGGCTTGCGTCGGATTCAAAACGAAACAAGAGGGTTTTGTAGTTTTGATGTTGTGGTCGTGGATGGTGAGAAACCAAATATTGTTAGAATAGCTATTTTGTATAATACATTGTATAGCTTATTTTTGGCTTGGTCGTGGCTTATTTTGAGCTTATATGCTCACGTCACCTTTTGAAATCACTAGGGAAGTGATCTTGAATATTTTCGTGATATGGCGCATGTTCGTGGACTATTTTTATAGCTTATGGTAGTAACCAAATGCGATACGTAGCTCACTAGCTTATTTTCAAGCTTAATATATGTATTGTGAAGCTTATATACCTCACGCCCAATAGCTATTCAAAGCCGTGGCTTAAATGGAGAGTTTATTATGGTCCCTGGATTATTTTTTACTTATTAGAATGAGCTTATGTATATAAACGGACCTTGATTTTGGACTTGTATCGTATTTTGAACTCATAAATATCTTAATGGACCCTTATTGGGTTTAGTCGTTATAAGAGTTTTGACGGACTTTTTAAAAATGAAATGTATTTACGAAGTGATATTGAACAATATTTTGGGGGGAAACGTTTTAGTAAACGTTAAAGATCGAGATTTTGGAATTTTGTCAGAAAAGTGTCGAAAGTTTGAAAAGTGTTTGAAATAAAGGTTAAAAACCTTGGAAAACGTTGTATAAACGTACGGGTCATGTCGAAATTTCGTAAAACGTTTATACTTAGAAATTTTACCAAAAAACATGATTTTTTATTTTAAATAATAAAACATTATTTATTTTATTTATTTAATAAATTCACTAAAAGACGAAAAATATGATTTTTCTCGAAACTTCTCTAATATGTTTATTATGAATAAACATTTCATTTTCAACCAAATTATGATTATTTTTACGATGACTAATGTTTACCGAATGTCTTATCGAAATATTTATAATTTTTTATTATAAATATATTTACTTATTATTACTTATTTTCTATTTTCTTTAAATAGTATAAGTATGTATTATTGAGTAATGGGATTGATATGATTGTTGGGATATGTCGTCAACCATCACACCACTAAATTGTTACGGGTAATTGTACAACGCGTCTAAACTCTATGCATCAAACGTGAAGACTGTTTTGGAAAATGAATGATTAAAATGGGACATTAACTGGACTAGGTCGTGTGCGGACGTCGTTGCATTTGCTTGTGTGATTGAGATTTGGTTGCTAAAGACTTGCTTGAGGTGAGTTCTCGTAGCCCCATTTTTCTACTGTTTTTCCGTTGGGGGAAAATGATACTCAAATGTGTTTTGAAATGTTTTGAATTGAACTGTGCGAAATGTGGTTTTGTTTTTGGGACAAGATATGTGCTTATGACTGCTATGTGAATATTATGTGTTGTATGATTGTTTGGATCGGAGGGGTACGCCTATCCTAGTATTTGTGTGGTTATTGGAGCGGCTGGGTACGCCTACCCTGGTATGTGTGAGGTCCTGCCCTAATCTAGTGCTCCAGCTGGTAGGCCCTTTAGGTGCGTGGTATGTGCTTAAATACACATACCTTTTACCTAATAAAACGAGCTAAAAAGACCAATAATGACCAAAAATACATAAAAATGCATTGTATATGTGTATTTCGTGAATTGTGTCTTGCAGATACGGATATTAAATAAAAGGACAAAAACAAAGGCAAAGCAGACAAACCGAGCACGGGAATGGAAAGAGTGCGAAAAATCAAAGCTGAAGGCGTATACATTTTTAAATGGACCAACCCGTTCCCATTTAATGGGCCGGGTCAGCCCATTAAGAACTATACTTTTAAAAACCTAAGCCTTATACATAACTAAATCCAATCCAATCCATAAACCCTTATCATAAAATCTGGCCCAGAACAAAAGCCCAAGTCCAAACCCATCCCTGGTCAAAGTCAGCCTTATAACACCTTGGTCAATATTACTGTGCTTCCCTTCCATTTTCCCTCCCATTTCACCTCAACAACGAACAACAGGGTAAATCCCTTTCACCCACACACACCCCTTTGCTTCTAGAAGCTAATACCTGACACGTCTGACACATCCATTTAGCCACGTTGGCAATCCCTAGCATTGTGATTGGAGGATGTGACGTGCACACAATCCAAGGGTCCAAGATTGATGGAAATGAGGCGGTTTGGATTGGAAGGCCAGGATTAAAGATTGAAGGCATCTCTCAAGTCTCTCACAAAAGAAGCACACCTCAAGACGCTCCTTCACATATTTCTTCTATAAATAGGGATAGTTTTCCTCATTGTAAAATCATTAGTTTTAGGAGTAGAGTAGTTTTACTTTCAGCTTATTTTCCAGCTTATTAATGTACTTTTTTTAAAGCAATGTAACCTTCTTTTGTTAATGAAATTTCATTTTCCTTGAATTCTGTCTTAATATTTCAGTTTTAAGCTTTTTATTATGCAATGTGTTTTCATTTAAAGCAAACTCAATAAGCTCTTATAATCTAATGTTTCTCAGATAAGCTTTCTCATAAGCTTATTTAAGTTCCTGTTCATTAATTCACTCTAAAATTACCTCAGCTTTTGTTTTGGATGATAAGCCAAATTTGGACGGGCTTATAGACCTCACCAGCTTGTTTATAACAAGCTGGAGCTTGTAGAATAGCTCTAAGAGCCTTTAAACTCCCTGTTTAAGCAAGGGATAAGGTATACTTCATTATTTACTTTTTAGCTCATTTTTACCTTTTTAGCTTATCTTCCTGCTTATTGCTTATTTTCCTGCTTATTGCTTAATGTCTAGTGCTTAATCTGTCTTATTATAGCTTAATGTGTCTTAATCATTTAGATATTTGCTTAGTTTGAGTTTAAAATGAGTTATGAGTAATTTGTCTATTTTTCAAGTTAATTGTGCTTATTAAGGTTCAGCTTATTTCTAAAGCTTATGTGTGGATTAGTTTGTGCTTATTAGTCTTATTTTGCTTATTTGATAATCTGTTTTCATTGTTTGAGATCTCTTTAGGTTTGTTCTAGCTAAAAAGTAGATTTCTAAAATCTAAAGGGGTGTTTGGGACAAGCAGTATTAACATAAGTTAATACTGCTTGCTTGATCTTGGTTAACAAGCCAATTTCCATAAGCTCTAGTTTAGTCTAAATACTAGTTTAAATAAGTTTTGAATAAGTTTTGTCAAGTTTTCTAGATTATTTTATCAATGTTCAAGTCTGCTAACTTTAAAGTATTTTAAACTGCTCATTTGATAAGTTTCTTTAAAATCTACTTGAGATGTGGTTTTTGTGAACCTAATAAGTTTCATATACATCATTTTACATCTGTTTTAAGTTTAAAGTCTTTGGTTTATCCCTTTAAGTCTTTTGCATCAAAACCAGTCAAGTATAGAACTAGTATAAAGTCTTTTATTGAAAGTCTTATTGTGCAGATCATTTAGGACATTTCTAACTTAATTTAGGTTAATCTAATTAAACTTGCTATGGTGATAATATTACATCTGTTTCATTGCTAGTTTGTCCCAATCCTTTTGAGTATTTATAATTTAGTACAAAAAGTCCCATTTCAATCTAATAAAACCAAAAACAAAGTAGAGTAATGTCAATTGCATTTGCATTATTCTAGCTACTTTTAAACTATTTTTTAAATTTCAGTTATTGTTGAATACCTGAGAAGTCCATAAGTCTTAATCTGTATTTCAATTTGTAGCTTAATTCTTTGCTTATTATTCTAATTTCTAGCTTAAAGTAGTAGTTTAGCATGTTTGTCTTTTTAAGAGTGTCTACTGTCTTATGCTTTTTAAGTGCTTTTTACTTGTTTTGTTTGTCATTTTCAACCCTTTGTGCTTATAAGTCTAGGTGAGGAACAGAGTGTTCAGCGTATTTTCTTTTCTAAATGCTTATTAAGGTCTAAAAGCACACAGTTTAGCTTAAAAGTCATTTAGTCTTAAAATAAGCTAACTGTTACCTCTTTCACGATTTTTCTAGACTTATTTTTAAGTTTTTGCTAAAAAGTTCTTTCTTACAGCTTCCTTTATTTGCTTATCTTAGCTTTTCCAAAAAGAAAATATAAAAAAAAAAGTTTAGCAAAAAGTAGGTCCCAAGACTCGAACCTGTGACATCCCTTCACATACTACAACTAACCACTGCGCCCTTGGTCTTTTTTCAAAGACTCCTACACCCAATCAAAACGTTCTTTTAAATTTTTAATATATATAAAATTTTTTTTTTATACCAGTTTTAGTGTAAAGCTTATTTTGCTTATTTACTTGTTATCTGCTTATCTGTTTTAGCTTATTTTCCAGTTTTATTTTTCATAGATTTTAAATAAGTCAAAGTATTTTTCATAAATTTTCCAGATTTTTAATAATTAGTTTTCTATTTTTAATATTTTATTTAGATTAAATTTGTTTTTAATTCATAAAAAAAATAAAAAAAATATATTATTTCTTTTTCAAAAATTATTTTAATACATTTAGGTTTTATAAATTTGCATTTTAAGTTTTTAGAGTTTATTTTGCTTTATTTTTGCTTACCCGTTAGTCGTTAATTTCCCGTTAAGTGTTTAATTGTTGTTTGAATTTAATTGTGCCTTTAAATCTAGATTAGTGTGCCTTTATTGGTTACCCCTTCGCATTAGTAGATTTAGAAACCAAAATCAAATCTTGAATGACAATCAAGCTCGATTTGCGACATTAACGTGGTTTTCAATTCGTCTCTCGTCGGGACACGACAACCGAGGATATCTTTTACTTTTCCTAAAGTACATTTTCATATCTAACGGAGAACTTTCTATACTATTACTATTTGATATTTTGGGATATATTTTATATATAGACTATTATATTAAAATCAGTTTTTGGCGCCGCTGTCGGGGAAAGGTGTAGCGATTTTTACGGGATTGTTCGTGTTCGATCCTTGAAGATCATTTCTCCGTGAAAGTTTTCATTTTATATATTATATAAAAAATACAAAAATATTTTTATACTCTATTTTATTTTCTTTATATTTTAAAGTGAAAAATAACCGTGTGTTTAATTGTCAAATCGGCTCACCTATTAAGTAACCAACTATAAGAGAGGTAAACAAAAGGGTCGATCCTGCGAACTTTTGAAGGTATGTAAAACGCTTCGCCGCTGACCCGCTCCTCGCTTCTTAGGCGCTTTTCCTAGAAGAGCACCGTGCACTTTTGACTATCGGTTACCAAAAATATTTTCCTTTCTTTAATTTATTTTCCTAATGTATTATTTTAAAGAAGTATGATCAAATACCTCCTAAATAAAAGAGTATGGCTTTATTGCTAGCTGAGGAGAAATTTTCTAAAATTAAGCAAGTTGTGGAAGAAGAGCAAAATCAACCAGAGAATATACAAGAATTGCTACTCAAACTCATTATAGTATTTTTTATAATTTAATTTCGTTAAAAGTTTTAAAAATTCATAAAAAATACAAAAATTATCAAAAAAATATTTTTCTTTTTTATAAAATTTTCTTTAGTCATAATTTACGTAGGAAAAATAGAAAGACTTTCGTAGGGTTAATTTTTCAAACTTTTGATTTTTAAAGAACGGGTCTCGGGTACGGATCTTGACTTGACTCGTTTTTGGGTCAAACGACCTCCGTTTTTAGTCTAGTCTTTTTCATTCTTCATTATTAGTCCCCTAGAGTAGTTTAGAAGTAAAAATTTCTTTGTAGGGCTAATTTTTAAGATTTTAGGTTTTTGACCCCTTGTTCGGGATTCCTGCTCTCGTTTTTCAGCTTAATTTCATAATTTTTAGGTTTTTCTCAATCGTTTTTGTTTGTTATTGATTAATTTAGCTTTCTACTCTCTCAAATCATTAATCTCATTCAAACTCCAATTTTCCGACTGTATCGATTCTCCAGCACAGCCTCGTTGGGGATAAACGACCCGGGGATATTCTATACTACTTCCCGGTTTCATTGATTGTGTTTTTAGATTATACTTACTATATATATTGTATTATATATTATATATATTTTAAGGTGTAGTTTAGCTCCAATCACTGATCTTATAGAATCTTTGCTTAATCGAGATACTTCGATGGTTTCTTCTACTAAGATTGACTCTCTTCTCGAGGAGTTCTCCGGTGAACTCTCTCACATCGATTTGATTCCACCAGGAATTGATGAAGCCGACTTTGATCTAGAGGAAGATATTCGTCTTGTTGAGAAATTGTTATATGATAATTCATCTCCTCGACCTCCGGAAGAACTTAATTCTAAAATTTCTGATGCTATAATCGAGTCTTTCTCCCCATCTCCTATCCCCGTTGAGGATAGTGACTCTCTTATGGAGGAGATCGATATATTTCTTGCTCCGGATGACTCGATACCACCGGGTATTGAGAATGACGACTATGACTCGGAGGGGGATGTTCTTTTTCTTGAAGAATTACTTAACGATGATTCTATTTCCCTTCCTAAGTATGAATCATTTCACGTTGATTTTTATAATGTTCCATCATCTCCTCGTCCTCCAGATGATGATGTTTACTTTGATATTGAGCCTGATACGGGAGTTTTGACTACAAAAGTGGTGGATGATATTTCTGATAATTCGACAAGAGAACTTTATGTTCATGTGCCTAATGTTTTACCCACCCTTCCCACCCTTTATCCAGTGTTTGACACTTTGCTTCCATTTTCATCCGAAAATGAGGACAAAGTTTTCAATCCTGGAATTCTCATTTCAAAAGAGGAGAAATCTCCTCATCTTCTATCTCATCGGGGCTTTAAAGTTTTTCAGCTTATTAATGATTCTGAAAGCCCGATGATGATTTATGGAGGGGACATTCCTATCTTGGATGTTCCTTATCTCCATTTCTATCCTCCTTGACCAAATCAAGTATGGGGGATCGAGTCAGGCTCAAGACTCGGTTAACAAAAATAAGCGCTTCGTGGGTGGCAACCCATGCTTATCCCTAGTAGTAGTATAATATATATATAATAAGTGTGATGTTAGGAGGCTCGCCTTTTCCTTTCTCATGTTTCGTGTTTTGTGTTTTATGTCCAGGATTGCCCAGATTTTAAAGATTCTCATGCTCGTGGTTTTGTCCAATCGTTCACTCGATCTTCAATCCTTAACATGCTTTTATATGGGAATCCGATATCCTAGATCTTCTTGATTAACATTTATCTATTAGCATAATTAATAAACGGCTTTAGATTTGCGTAGAGACCCCTTAATATTTAGATTATGCCTTGAAATTAGTATGGGGGTGTGGTATGTGCTTAAATACGCATACCTTTTACCTAATAAAACGAGCTAAAAAGATCAAATAATGACCAATAATACATAAAAAATGCATTGTATATGTGTATTTCGTGAATTGTGTCTTGCAGGTATGGATATGTCACAAAAGGACGAAAACGAAGCAAAACCGGACAAATCTGAGCACGAGATTGGAATAAGCATGAGAAAATCGAAGCCAAAGGCGAATTCATCTTAAAACCTATGATGTTGAGTTTAGTTGATGCGAATGTTGCGATTGTCTTAGCATGCGCTTAAGTGTTATATAGAGAATATAAGCTTGTGTGGCTCGAGTGTCTTTACTACGAGAGAGATTGTAGAATACACGGGATTCTTGAGTAAAGTCGCTTGGAGGATTGCAAGGCCATGTCCTAGGTTTTAATCAGAGCTGTAGATGAGCTTGAATTTGATGAGACTACGCGCATTCGCGGGATCTTTTTAGTAAATGATTGAGATTTAAATGTGTAGGGCGGAATTGAGAACGCAGAGTATGATGAGATATGAGTTGTTCTAGAAGGAGATTGAAGTAGTAGAGGTAGTGTGGAGGTTAATTTTAGGGTGCTAGATGTGAGTGGTGTTTAGATAGGGGGGGGAAGGTTGTTAGGGTCCGTGGAAGGTATAAACTAGAAGGCGAAGAGCGTGGGTTGTCAATGGCAACGGTATTGGAAATTTTGGGTTTTGTCAAAATAGTATTACATGTCTAGAGAGGAATAATTTTATGGTTTCTGACGAGTCTACGGCTATCGATCTGACCACTCGAATGGTAACCGGCGGAATACCCAAGTCTATACAAGGGTTGGCATCGTAGCTTTAGAGCTAAGATCAATTGTTGTAGGGGTTAGCTGACAGGCTACATTAGGGTAAGTCATTAGAACTAGAATCCAAAATATGCGATTACTGTGTTAGGTAATTAGAGCGTGGGTTGTTAAAAGTCTGAGTATAAAGGTATTTCATTTTTGATCTTGCGGTAGATGGTTGTGTAGGTTGTAAGATTGATAGAAGTGGCCATACTGGAGAAGCCTCGACCTAAAAGGTAGGAGGAAGGTGTGGTCGTAAAAGTAAAGTAGCAAAATGAGTTTGTTGATTGTTCGATTCATCGTTCTGCCTTGCATTGTGTATGGGATGTATTTTAGAGGCAATGTGTATATATGTTGGGGAATGACATGTTTAGATCAAAGTAGGGATGTGATTGGGGTGTTATCGAATTCTCACAACCTTGATCACTTTGGAGCTTTTAATTTTGCATCTCGAATTGGTTTCTTAACATACATTACGGAAGTGAAAAAACTTACACAACACTCAGGCCAGATCTTTGAACGTAAGAAAAGAGGGTTATATCCATAGTAAGTGACGATAAATGATCAAGGAACAGGGGACATAGTATTTAAAACCACTAGAGGTAGTAAGCTGGGAGATGTCCCCATAAATTTCAAGAATGAATAATATCGCAAAACATTGTTCAACAAATTAGAATAATAATACTATGCAAGGGACGCTTACTGTTTGCCAATGTTGGACAACGCGTACACTGTAATATGTGAAGACTTTTCTTTTAATAAACATGAAATAAAAGACTAGAGACAATGGCTGAACGTAGGCACTTGATCAAAGGATGTACGAGAGACTTGTGGGGATGCCCCGTGGAAGCACCTTGGCTATGAGGACAAGCAAATAGGAACGAAGGCGTTGATGGCTCGGTAACTTGGAATAGGATTCGTTCGACACTGTACGCCAAGGAGGATATGACGAGTTAAGTAATCCTTACACAGAGAATAAATTTTGACTTGATCGAGCATGTTGCGCTCTAGCTTGCCCCTTAACTTATATAAATTTAAGCTTTTGCTAGTCTTTTATACAAGAAGCTTTAAAACGCGAATTCTAGCTTTAAAGAGCCAAGAGTTTGCAAGTTTCCATAATAGACTTTGAATATGCTAAGCTTGTTTTTATTATACTAAGCATTCGCGGATCTTTTTAGTAAAGATTTTAAATTTGCGAAGAACGAAAAATGATAGAGTTTTATAGAAGTTAGATGCTAAACATGAAGTAGTTGGATCTCTTTAAAGCTCATAGAGGTTAATTGTGGCTTTTTTCTCCCACCAGCTTAATAAATGTTATATAATTGTTGAATAAATAAAGTTACTTTGGTTTTTGTGATTCTTAGTTTAGATCCATTCGTAGAGATTCCTTCTGGTGAAAGTAAGGTACACATCGAGGTTTTGTCAGTGTTGTGGGGAAATAGACTCCTGGACCATGGTCAGCTCGCATACCGATGTGGCAGTTGTTAAAAGACCATAGGACTTGAAATTTGGCTATAATAATAATAATAATGTAATAAACCAAAGCCGAAATAAGACTTCTGGATCATGGTTGGCTCGCATACCGATGTGACAGTCGTTTAAAAGGTGGAGGTAATAATAATAATAATAAAAACTGTTTGCTGATAAAAGTTTACTGTCTCTGGTCGGTTCGCTGCCGATGTGGCAGTCTTCAAAAGAAGGCCCATAGTAAGAATAATAAATTCGAGACTGATAAAAGTTTGCTGCATCTTGTCGGTTCGCTGCCGATGTTTCAGCCTTCAAAGAGGTCGAGGAATTCACCGAGGTCAAAATAAGACTACTGGCTCTTGTCGGTTAGGACGCCCGATGTGTCAGTTGTTTAAAGGACCGAGGTTTAATAATATTGCTATAATAATAATAAGAATAAAGCCAAATTTCGACTCCGGGGTTATCTAAATAAAGCCTCCGTCTCTGGACTCGTAGTTGAGTTGTTTCGGATGAAATAAAAAGGATAACCCCTAAATCATGCGAAATTAGAACCTTAATGTAGACCTTATTCTCATCATATCGTCTTTTTAGGAAAGGATTTCAAACTAATTATGGTCTAAACCGAGTTTACTTTATGTGAATAAGGACTTAATTTATTTGTCACCAATAATGATAATAAAATCTTTAGAAAATTTAGGAATAAGGGAGCGAAAAGTAGCTATGCGTACATAATTAGCATTTATGAGTAGTGTTAGCATCTTAACATGTATTTAACAATGATTTCATTTTTAAGCTTGGTTTGGGGCGAGTGAAAAATCAAGGACGATGAATATATCCTTTTAGTGTTTCTTGTTCCGTGATCCTTAAAGTTATGATATGTATAAATGATAATAATAAATGCATAAAAATGGTTTTTTAAAAACGGGGGATGATTTTCAAAAGTTTGTGATTTCTTAATCCCCTGTAGATGAACACTTAGCTCTCTTGATGGTGAATTAGTCTAAGGTATCGTTTGTAATGGTTGTCTCTCGCACTATGTATAATAGTTGGCGGAGGATTGTTCGGGGGGTTTGAGAATTGAAATTTTTGGTTTTCATAAGTGTTGTTTAAGACATTGCTGTGAGGACACGACAATAGCTTAGTTTGGGGGATTTCTGTATGTGTTTAATCATTATCATTCTTCTTACTAAAATGTAGCTTAATAAAGACCAAAAATATATGAAAAATAAATGCAATTGTATATGTCGTGTTTTGTTGTCTTTATGTCTTACAGGAACAAATATATTAAAATGGACACAAAAACTGATGCCAAAAAAAAAGGACACAAAAAACCAAAGCACAGATTGGAAAAGAGTGCATGGAAATTGAAGCCGAAGGAGTATTACATCCTTATATGAGCAACCTACCCATTTTGTTGGCGGGTCAGCCCAATTTACTTTGTATTTATAAATACCCTATATAAAAACCTAAAGCGGTAAAATACCATCCTAAATCTATTAACAAGTCCATTAAATCTGAACCCAGGTCTAGCTAAAGTCAAGCCCAAACCCAAACTTATCTATAACCACGGGTCAACAAAAAATGGTCAACTGTTTACTATATATCTTTTTCATCTCACTTCCCTCCCATTTTTACACACAACAATTAACACATATCAAATCTCTCACCCACACACACGCCCATTTGATTTCTAGAAGTACCTGACACCTCTGACACCCATTTAAAGCCACGCTGGCAATCCCATGGATTCCTATTGGCTACAGATACGTGGAGAGAGGATCAAGGGCTCATATTTGATGATTTGAAGAATGATTTTGATCAAGGCCTAGTTGCAACGGCTCCCCTATGCCTCTTCTTTTTTATTACACTTTAGTCAAGATTTGAAGAAATGGGTAG
Source organism: Tanacetum coccineum (assembly GCA_026074375.1). NCBI lineage: Eukaryota > Viridiplantae > Streptophyta > Magnoliopsida > Asterales > Asteraceae > Tanacetum > Tanacetum coccineum. Next base: position 35,562 of record BQNB010023432.1, read on the forward strand.
CGTCTCAAAGGCCTAGAAGCTTCATTCTCCTCCTATAAATAGAAGGGATTTCACACAGTAGAGGACATCTAGGGTAGGAGTAGTATAGTGTAGTTTAATAGCTTATTAGTAGCTTATTTTAGCATATTGTCCTTCCTTTAATGTAATTTCCTTTTTCAACAGCTTATACCTCTTTTAAGATTAATAAAATTAAGTTTCAATTAAATTTTTCCTTAAAGTCTGTTTTACTTTTAAGCAATTATGATTTAAATATGTTTTGAATTCACTTAAATAAGCTCATTGCCTTCTAAGCTATTGTTTATTCAGTAAGCCTCCTCAAAGCTTAGCTGAATAAGCCTTTTCATTCTTAAATACCTCAAATTCTGCATAATGAGCTTTCGGATGATAAGCCAGATTTGGATGGGCTTATGGGTTTTACCAGCTTGTTTCTAACAAGCTGGAGCTTGTAGATAAGCTCTAAATGAGCAATTTAGATCCTTGTTAAGCTGGGATCAAGGTACTTTCTCTTTACTTTAATTTCTCGTGCTAATCTCCTTTAGGAACATTAGTTCCTACTCCATAAACCTCTTGCGAGGCGGAAGGAGATTAGCACGAGTGGGAACTAATGCTCCTGAAGTAGGGATAGATGAAGGCATTGTAGTAGCAAGAGACCTACACCTCTTGTGAGATGGTATCACATAATGAGATGGTAAATGTGAATGTCTATCTAAAGTAGTAGCCGGAGAGTCAGAAGGAGAACTCTCTGTAGTAGATGAGAAATGTATGCTCGACACAGGTGACTGTAGCCATAACATAGGCCTCATGCCAAGGGGTAGTGATCGTAAAGAATGCCTAGATAAAGATTGATCTGATGTAGAATGACCTGAAGTATGATCTGCTAGAGAATGGTCTGCTGATGAATGATCGAAAGATGAATGGTCTAATGATGATCTGGAAGTAAAACGATCTAAATGATGTGATGTGTACCTCAATGCCAAGCGGTGAGAAGGTAAGGGTCTAACTGACTTCCTCGCGGTCAAAGCCCTACATGGCCCACCAGGATATGTGCGGTAAAGTCGACCGACGGGAATGTCTTGCCCAAGTCGGATAAGAATAGCTCGTCGTCGACGAATCCCGGGTGGTGCATCAATAGGTGAGATGATATCAGTAGATGGTGCGGGTGGAATGGGAGCAGTAAGGATCTCTGAAGTAGAAGTAGTAGGCGATGATGATCGTGATGTAACTCTGCTCCTCCATCTAGCAAGCATAACATTATGAGGTGTAGATGATACATGCCTATCGGGCATCTTAGTATCCGACTCTGAATCGTTTGAACATAGAAAGGGTGAAACCATAGGTGCTACTGGTACAGGAGGTAGTAAACTCTCCGATGGGTCAGTCTTTGATGATGAATGGGTATCAAGCTCAAGCACCCTAGCAAGTAAGGCAACTGCAGCCGCTCCACCTTCGGTGCAACAGGGACCGTAATAGAAATAGAACCAATAAGAATAACTCACAGGATAGGATCCCACACTCTCGTCTGATAAATCCGAAGAAATAGAAATGACCAGAGCTGCCATAACCTACACAAGCAAAATTTTATATAAATCCCCTTTATATGAAACCATGCCTGTGAGTGCAATACAAAAAAATATAGATGTGATGTAAAATATCATCATGACAAAATCAAACGTAAAATAATTATGGAAATGTATTATAATTAATACTCGTATACTTATAGATAGTAATTATATACATAAGCAAGTAGAAACACATAGGATCACATACTGGTTATAGTCCAGACCTAATATTCTACCTGGTTCTCTATAACCTTGGCTCTAGATACCAATCTGTCACACCCCTAAACGGGGCCTGGATGGAATACATGTCCGGGGGCGTGACGACATAATATACATCACACAAAGTACAAAGAACGACCTCTAAGTGTACGTTTCAGAAATCCAACATTGTTGCATTAAATAAAAATAGTTAAAGTTTTACATAAGTTCAAAGATAATATGCGGAAGCGAATATAAGTTTTGGAAATTGACAACGATGTTTAATCAGTTGATAAATTCTTGAAAATCGGGCTAATGCAAGTCGATGCCACATAGCAATCAAAGACATCTAAGCTAAGCACATGAAAACATTGTTAAAGCTTCAACATAATGTTGGTGAATTAATAGGTTTAGTTTAAATGTAATAAGGTGGACCACAAGATTTCCAAAACGCATGTGACAATTATAACAGATACAATTTCACATAAAAAGGCATTTACGTGGCACTAAGCTCATGACACCGAAGCTTAATTGGCATGAAGCATTTAAATATGCTAAGAAAGGCTTGCCCTACAGGTATTTGACCAAGATCACCTAAACAAAATTCGACATGTTATACGTCTGTTAGTTCAGCATCATCGCAACTAGTAAGTGCTTCTTACCCGGACGGGGATAATTAGTCCCTATAGATCTATTTATAACACTCACGCTTACTTAACCAATGTGATCAGTCAAGAAATTAACAGTTCATGATAATTTGGGCAATAGTAGTGGTCTAAATACAAAACTTAGGTAACACGTAAACAGGGAAACACGTAAAGTTCTTGTGTCTACTTTTAAAAGCAAACAATGTTCTCATCCCAAAGTTATAAAACGTAAGTAAAATCAGTAGAAAGATAGGGCTATAAAATCACCTTAAGCAAATGGTAAGAAAGTAATTCAACAAAGAGTATAACGAAATCGAACGACTCTAACCGCGACATAATTTAAAAGACGCGCTTAGGAACGAGAAATAAATAACGAACGTCGAATAAGACGCTTATAAGAGAAATAGACATCCATAAGTGTTTGTGCTTTATTTTATATAGTAAAAACGTGTCATTATGAAAATATAAGGTTTACAGTTACGTTACGCCATGTTTTACGAAAAGTTTCTATTTTCGGAAAGTTATTATTTTAGGAAAGTTCTAAGTTTTGGGATGTTAATACCGTCCCTTAATATTCGATAAGTCCATGATCCTAAAACGCACTAGTGATAACTAAACGCTTGCATTTTTAAGTTCGTCTCGCTAATAAATACCTAAAGTTTCTATTTTTAGAAGTTTCCCGTTTTAGAAATACCGATAATATATTTGTGATGTTTATAAAGTTTCCACTTAATTTACTAGTGTCTACATACGTTTTGCCAATGTTTTAAAAGCTCAAATCAACTCGAAAGTGTCCGAAAACCCCTTTTATAATTCCAATCAGCATCCTTATAAATTATTTTTCCGAAAAGTGTTCCAAAATTCATTTCGCCATAACTTGGCTGTTTAAATCCGTTTTTAGTGTTCGATATATAAAAATCTATCTATTCAAAAAAAGCTCTCCAAAAACTACCTTCTTGACTAATGAATACGTTTCTAAGTCATCCAAAACCTCAAAACAAAATCGGATCAGCAACCATATTTTTCGCAAACACTTCCAGAAATCCATCCAAACTTCACAATAGTGCCTATACTAACCTAACCCCGTTCACTACTAATCCAACCAACAAAATCCACTCTTAATCTATCCTAATCCCATCATGATCTTTGTTGCAACACACAAGCTCACTCACTCTTACTAACTAACAAAACTTGTATCAAGATATTTCCATTTTTTTACAAGAAATCACAACCCATTTTATTTTCTTTTATAAAAGTTTCATAAACACATGGATATATATATATATAAGAACAAGAGAAATAAAAGAAAGATCAAGAACACACTTACAAGGTGTGAAGAATCAAGAAAGAACACAAGATCTAACTTAAAAACCTTAGATCTTAAAACCCAATAACAAATCTTGCAAAACCCACTTAATAAACTAAAACCCTAATTCTTGAAACCTTGTAAAACCTTGTAAATCTTCAAACTCACCCTTGTAAATACCTTAGATATGAATGGAAACTAACTTCGATTACTTGGGTCTTGAAGGAAATCAAAGAAAATAAAACCCTAAGAGGGTGTTTATTTGCCGAGACCACAAAGAGAGAAAAGGGAAGGAGAAAACAATTTTTGATGAGGCTTGTGTGTGTGAAATGACCTAGAATCTCTAGCACATGGTATTTATAAGGAAAAGGGTTTAGGGTTTAAGATATTGTGTGAACCAAGGTTAAGTAGAAAAGATGGATCCATGGTTCCTATGGTCCTTGTGGTACGGTTGGACATAAGGCACAAGAGGGGGGACCAAATAAACTTAAGTAACTTAGAAAATAAATGGTTACACTATAATATTTGATACTATTTTAGTGGTCCTTCATGTTGCATGAAGACAGGGAGGTGTAAGAGTCACATGATCATGTATGGAAGATGAATACGAAGATGTCCCTATCTTACATGTGATGGTATTTTCTTTTGAAATTTATTTTTTTTCCCTTTTCTTTTTGCTTGCACCAAAAATCAAAGGGGGCTTGGGGGAGGGATATTTTGAAAATTTTACAAGTCTAGTAGTATTGGATGATAACTTGAGTTTACATGCAAATGTGGTATGTTTCCAAGGTTTCGTTTGACGCAAAACGCTAAAAACGCGAAACGCACATAAATAACATAAAAATTGCAATGCAAGCGTATGTAAACTACGTAACACTAATAAATGATTAAATCATGAATAATACGAGTGGTCTAAACCTATTCCGGCGTCAGAACGCTTCTGATAACAATTTTTAGTTTTACGTGGGATAACTTCCCGAAAAAAAGCCAGATTCAAACATAATGTATAAAAGTCAAAAATAATGATCGAAAAAGTTTAAAATAATGACCTAAAATTTACAGGGGGTGACATAGATTTCTATCGAGGTTGTTGTTATCCCCGGCTAACATCAATAAGTAATCCTCTAGAGTGATTCTGACTCCTTCTAAGTTCTCTTGTAGTTGAGGTTCCTAGGGTTTTTGATCATTCATCAGCAAACCATTCTCTAGCAGATCATACTTCAGGTCATTCTACATCAGACCAGTCTTTATCTAGGCATTCTTCACCATCACTACCCCTTGGCATGAGGCCTAGGTTATGGCTACAGTCACCTGTGTCGAGCACACATTTCTCATCTACTAGAGAGTTCTCCTTCTGACTCGCCGACTACTACTTTGGATAAACATTCACATTCACCATCTCATTCTGTGATACCATCTCGCAAGAGGTGCAGGTCTCCTGCTACTACAGTGCCTTCATCTATCCCTGCTTTAGGAGCATTAGTTCCCACTCGTGCTGATCTCCTTCCGCCTCGCAAGAGGTTTAGGGATTCTATTTCACCAGAGGATAGTGTTGAGGAGGACATTGATGCAGATGTGTTAACAGATATCAAGGTTGATGCTATGGTTGTTGAGGTTGCAGCAAAGATGGATGTTGAGGCTGGGGTTGACACGGGTATTGGTATGAAGGTCGATGTAGGGGTTGATATAGAGGATGAGGATGAGGGCGAGGCTAAGTCTAGTGATAGAGGTACTATGGAGGTTAGAGTTGATGTGGTTACCAGAATTGATATCCCAGATGGTATACTTATGCCTAATGCTGTGAAGCATTTGGAGTAGGTTGAGGAGGTTGTATATGATATTTATGGGCACGTTATGGAGATACCTCTTCAGAGGGTAGAGGACATTAAGATGGGACAAAGAGAGTTGAAGGCGAGGAGCTTGATTGCTGGTGGAGAGAGAGCTAGTTTGCTTGATCGTGTTGTGGCCTTTGAGAGGAGCAACGCGAGACTTCGAGGCCCCTTGAGGATGGCGAGTACGAGAGTCAATAGGTTTTGATGTCGCATGAGCTTTATGGTGGGTGAGCTCAGGCAGATCCATAGGTTTCGCTACTATGACAGGTTGAGGTTTAGGAGACTGGAGGCATTTACTGTGAGACGTTTGGGTTTTCGTCCATGATGCTGTGTATGGACTTTAGACTAGTGGTAAAACTAGTGTTAGTAGTAGTATTAGTGTAACTCAAGTTCCCCGTTATGGGTTGATTGTAACCGACTATGATGCTTTTATATGATATGAAAAGCTTATTATGATTCTCTCGCGCGTTCGTCTTTCATTGTTATTTACTCATTTTGGAAAAAAAACATGTTTTGTTGTATTTTTAGCTTTACCATATAAATCTTATTTACCGCTATAATAACTATATTTCGTATCCAATCTTACCGCGTGTTATGTCTTGTGTTTAGATCATGACTATCACTCGCTCTGGTATGACCCCAGAGGCAATTGAAGAACTCATTAACCAACGAGTGGCGGAGGCGTTGGCTACTTATGAGGCAAACCATGCTGCTGAACTAGTTGTTGAAAGTCAAAGCCAGAATGAAGATGATGGTGGCAACGAAAACGGTGGGGGAAATGGAAACGGAAATGGTGAGGGAAATGGAGACCAAAATGGTAAGGGAAATAGAAACAGAAATGGAGGGGGAAATAGGAATGGAAATCCCAATAGGAATGATAGAGTTGCTATGCCTATCGCCCGTGAGTGTACTTACCATGATTTCGTGAAGTGTCAAACACTCAACTTCAAAGGAACTGAAGGAGTTGTCGGGTTGTCCGATCCAGGATGGATCAAATACTTTGAATTATGCGACTCGTGCATAATCAAAGCTCTCAAGTCACCAAAACATGGTATCCAACTCCTATTCCTTAAACACAATGTTCTGTCAGCACGGGGTTCAAGCTTCTTAATCACACCACACAAATTTTCAGTTACGTAATTCTCCTCTTTTCTTGCCTCAGCTTGAGCATTCAAATCCTCTTAGGACGATTTGAACCAATAATCATAACCAAAGCTCGAACTTGTAGTGGCTTAATTCTTTCCTTTCGAATTAGCGCATCAGCCACCACGTCTGCCTTCCCCGAATGATAACAAATATCGCAGTCATAGTCACTCAATAGTTCCAACCACCGACGTTGTCTCATGTTCGACTCCTTTTGATTAAGAATATGCTGCAAACTCTTATGACCAGTGAACACAATGCACTTCGTGTTGTACAAATAATGTCTCCAAATTTTGAGAATGAACACTACAGCTCTCAGTTCTAAGTCATGTGTAGTGTAATTCTTCTTGTGAATCTTGAGTTTGCGTGACACGTAAGCTATGACTTTTTTCCTTTGCATCAAAACCGCGCCCAAGCCTTTATGCGAAGCATCGCAATATACTTCGAAGTTCTCACTACCTTCAGGTAAGGCCAAAATCGGAGCACTACATAATTTCTGATTCAACAGTTGAAATGCAGCTTTTTCCTTTTCACCCCAATTAAACTTCATGCTCTCTTGAGTCAACTTCGTCATAGGCTTGGCAATTTTTGAGAAACCTTCGATAAATCATCAGTAATAGCCAACAAGTCCTAGAAATTAACAAATCTATGTTGGAGTCTTGGGTGATGCCCAATCCTTGATTGACTCAATCTTAGTTGGGTCCACGTGAATGCCTTCACTATCAATCACGTGACCGAGAAACTGTACCTTTGAAAGCCAAAATTCACACTTTGAAAACTTGGCGTACAACTTTTCCTTCTTAAGTAATCTCAAAATTAACTTAAGGTGCTCTTCATGCTCCTTCTTATTCTTGGAGTAGATCAAAATGTCATTGATGAAGAATATCATGAATTTATCCATATATGGTTTGTACATCCGATTCATCAGATCCATGAATACCGCCGGTGCGTTGGTCAGTCCAAACGGCATCACTTGAAACTCATAGTGACCGTAACGTGTCCAAAACGCCATCTTTGGAATGTCTACCTCTCAACATCTGAGTGGTGATAACCAGATCTCAGGTCGATCTTAGAGTAGACTCTTGACCCTTGCAGTTGATCAAACAAGTCATCGATTCTCGAAAGTGGATATCGGTTCTTCACAGTAAGTTTGTTTAGTTCACGATAGTCATTACATATCCGAAAAGATCCATCTTTCTTTTTGACAAACGAAACTGAAGCTCCCTAGGGTGACGAACTTGGTCGTATAATTCCCTTGTTAGAAAGTTCTTGCATCTAAGTAGATAGTTCTTGCAGTTTTGACGGTGCTAATCTATACGGGGCTCGTGCTACCGGTGCAGCACCAGGGACTAAGTCAATTTGAAATTCAACTTGTCATGTCGGTGGTAATCCAGGCAAGTCTTCTGGAAAGACTTCCGGAAAGTTCTGTACAATTGGCACGTCCTCAAGTCGCTTCTCCTCCGACTTGTCTTCGATTTCCTTTTTTGTAACTTGTGCCATAAAAGTTTGGTAACCATTCTTAATATATCTTTGAGTTTTAGTGCACGATATAATGCTCAACTTCGACTTCTTCCCCTACTCCTATCACCTTGGACTATTAGGACTTCATCTCCATAGGGAATCCAAATGATCTTTTCATCACAAACGATCACCGCATGATGATTCGCTAACCAATCCATGCCGATGATGACGTCGAAACTCCCAAGTTCTATGGGCATTAGGTCAATGTTGAATAGGTGACCTAAAAATCCTAATGTATAGCCTCTAAGCATAATATTGGTTTCCGCAATTCTCCCATCGACTAATTCGACAGCATATCTAACGTTTAGTGTAGATGGGATGGCATCTAGTAAAGCACTAAAGGTAGACGACACGAAACTCCTATCGGCACCCGAATAAAATAACATAGAAGCATAACGATTGTTGAGAAGGAACGTACCCATGACGACTTTGGAATCGGGGTTTGCTTCTCCTCCTCCTAGCACATATGCCTTCCCTCTTGCTTTATTTGTTTGTTTCCCGTCTTGTTCCCACGGTTCTGGTTTTTTAGCTTTGGGCAGTCACTCCTATAGTGTCCCTGCCTCCCACACTCATAACAAGTACCAACCTTTTGATTCGGCTCTGGGGCTCCTCGAGTAGTTGTAGCAACTACATCTTTACAATCCCTTGCCATGTGTCTAACTTTCTTACAGTTACTACATCTCTCAGTGCACTGCCCCTCATGATGTAGCTTACATTTGTTGCAGTATAGCAAAGGCCCAACATATCCTCTTCTTTCATTGTTAGTATCCGTGTAGGCTCTTGCCACATTCTGACCTCCAACATTCTGCCTTTTAACTGGTAGTTGTTGCCTACAGTTGTCTCTCTGGTTGTTATCCAGCCTTCTCTTGTTCTCAACATTTCTCACAGCACAACCCTTCAACTTTTGATCCATCAAGTTGTTAGCAATACAGACAACATCTTGTAGTCTTGTGGGCTTAACAGCAATTACATTCCCTTGGATGTTATCAGGGAGATCTTTAATGAACTTCTCAACCCGATCCTCCTCCTTGGGGACCATCTTAGTGCACATCATGGTAAGCTCTTAGAATCTCTGGGTATAAGCAGCCAATCATTGTTCTTTACGGTCAAGTTCCAAAACTCAGATTCCATTTTCTGAATTTCATTTCTTGGGCAATACACCTCAGTCATTAGCTTCATAAGCTCTCTCCATGACATGGCAAATGCAGCATCAGCTCCAACGGTTCTCTTGTGTACATTCCACCAAGTCAATGCACTGTTCAATAGGGTGCACGTAGCATACTTAACTTGGTACCTCTCGGGACAATTGCTGATGTGAAATACTATCTCCATCTTCTCAAACCACCTGGTCAACCCGACAACTCCTTCAGTTCCTTTGAAGTTGAGTGGTTGACACTTTACGAAATCATGGTAAGTACACTCATGGGCGACAGGCACGTCACCTCTATCATTCCTATTAAGATTTCCATTCCCATTGCCTCCTCCATTTCCGTTTCTATTTCCCCCACCGTTTTCGTCTCCATTTCCCTCGCCATTTCCGTTTCCATTTCCCCCACTATTTTTGTTGTCACCATAATCTCCATTTTGGCTTTGACTTTCAACAACTAGTTCAGCAACACGGTTTGCCTCATAAGTAGCCAATGCCTTGTTGGTTAATGAGTTCTTTAATTGCCTCCGGGGTCATACCAGAGCGAGTGATAGTCATGATCAAAACACAAGACATAACACACGGTAAGATTGGATACGAAATATAGTTATTATAAACGGTAAATAAGATTTATAAGGTAAAGCTAAAAATACAAAAAACATGTTTTTTTCCAGAACGAGTAAATAACAATGAAAGACGAACGCATGAGAGAATCATAATAAGCTTTCATATCATATAAAAGCATCATAGTCGGTTACAATCAACCCATAACGGGGAACTTGATTTACACTAATACTACTACTAACAACTAGTTCTACCACTAGTCTAAAGTCCATACACAACATCATGGACAAAAACCTAAACGTCTCGCAGTAAATGCCTCCAATCTCCTAAACCTCAACCTGTCATAGTAGCGGAACCTACAGATCTGCCTGAGCTCACCTACCATAAAAGCTCATGCGACACCGAAACCTATCGACTCTCGTACTCGCCATCCTCAAGGTGCCTCGAAGTCTCGCGTTTCCCCTCAAAGGCCACAACACGATCAAACAAACCAGCTCTCTCTCTACCAGCAATCAAGCTCCTCGCCTCTAACTCTCTCTGTCCCGTCTTAATGTCCTCTACCCTCTGAAGAGGTATCTCCATAACGTGCCCATAAATATCCTGAACAACCTCCTTAACCTGCTCTAAACGCTCTAAAGCATCGGGCATAAGCACACCATCTAGGATATCAATTCTGGCAACTGCATCCACTCCAACCTCCATAGTACCTCTATAACTAGAATCGGCCTCGCCCTCATCCTCGTCCTCTATATAAACCCCAACATCGACCTCCATACCAATACCCATATCAACCTCAGCCTAAACATCCATATCTGTTGTAACCTCAACAACCGTAGCATCAGCCTCGATATCTGTTAACACATCTGCATCAATGTCCTCCTCAACACTATCCTCTCGTGAAATAGAATCCCTAAACCTCTTACGAGGCGGAAGGAGATCAGCACGAGTGGGAACTATTGCTCCTAAAGTAGGGATATATGAAGGCACTGTAGTAGCAGGAGACCTGCACCTCTTGCGATATGGTATTACATATTGAGATGGTGAATGTGAATGTCTATCTAAAGTAGTAACCGGCGAGTCAGAAGGAGAACTCTCTGCAGTAGATGAGAAATGTGTGCTCGACATAGGTGACGGTAGCCATAACCTAGGCCTCATGCCAAGGGGTAGTGATGGTGAAGAATGCCTAGATAAAGATTGATCTGATGTAGAATGACCTGAAGTATGATCTGTTGATGAATGATCGAAAGATGAATGGTCTGATGACGATCCGGAAGTAAAACGATCTAAATGATGTGATGTGTATCTAAATGCCAAGTGGTGAGAAGGTAAGGGTCTAACTGACTTCCTAATGGTCAAAGCCCTATATGGCCCACCAGGATGTGTGCGGTAAAGTCGACCGATGGGAATGTCCTGCCCAAGTCGGATAAGAATAGCTCGTCGTCGACGAATCCCGGGTGGTGCATCAATAGGTGAGATGATATCAGTAGATGGTGCGGGTGGAATTGGATCAGTAGGGATCTTTAAAGTAGAAGTAGTAGGCGATGATGATCGTGATGCAACTCTGCTCCTCCATCTAGCAAGCATAACATTATGAGGTGTAGATGATACATGCCTCTCGGGCATCTCAGTATCTGACTCTGAATCATCCGAACATAGAAAGGGTGAAACCATAGGTGCTACTAGTACATGAGGTAGTGAACTCTCCGATGGGTCAGCCTTTGATGATGAATGAGTATCAAGCTCAAGCACCCCGACAAGTGAGGCAACTGCAGCCGCCCCCACCTTCGGTGCAACAGGGACCTTAATAGAAATAGAACCAATAAGAATAACTCACGGGATAGAGGATCCCACACTCTCGTCTGATAAATTCGAAGAAATAGAAATGATCGAAGTTGCCATAACATGCACAATCAAAAGTTTATATAAATCCCCTTTATATGAAACCATGCCAGTGCGTGCAATACAGAAAAATATAGATGTGATGTAAGATATCATCATGACAAAATCAAACGTAAAATAATTATGGAAATGTATTATAATTATTACTCGTATACTTATCGATAGTAATTATATACGTAAGCAAGTAGAAACACGTAGGATCACATACTGGTTATAGACTAGACCTAATATTCTACCTGGTTCTCTATAACCTTGGCTCTGGATACTAATCTGTCACACCCTAAACGGGGCCTGGATGGAATACATGTCCGGGGGCGTGACGACATAATATACATCACACAAAGTACAAAGAACGACCTCTAAGGGTACGTTTCAGAAATCCAACATCATTGCATTAAATAAAAATAGTTAAAGTTTTACATAAGTTCAAAGATAATATATGGAAGTGAATATAAGTTTTGGAAATTGACAATGATGTTTAACTAGTTGATAAATTCTTGATAATCAGGCCAATGCAAGTCGACACCATATTGCAATCAAAGACATCCAAGCTAAGCACCTGAAAACATTGTTAAAACATCAACATAATGTTGGTGAATTCAAAGGTTTAGTTTAAACGAAATAAGGTGGACCACAAGATTTCCAAAACGCATGTGACAATTATAACAGATACAATTTCACATTAAAGGCATTTACGTTGCACTAAGCTCATGACATCAAAGCTCAATTTGCATGGAGCATTTAAGTATGCTATGAAAGACTTGCCCTACATGTTATACGTCCGTTAGTTTGGCATCTCCGTAACTAGTAAGCGCTACTTACCCGGACGGGGATAATCAGTCCCATAGATCTATTTATAACACTCCCGCTTACTTAACTAACCAGTAGGTTCAGAAATTAATGGTTCATGAAATTTGGGTAATAGCAGCGGTCTAAACGCAAAACTTAGGCAACACGTATAGAGGGAAAATCTCATGTAAAGTTCTCGTGTCCATTTTATTTGAAAGAAACAATGTTCTCACCCCAAAGATATGAAACGTAAGTAAAATCAGTTAGAAAAGTAGGGCTATGAACTCACCTTAAGCAAATAAGACGAAACGGAAACTGAAACGGCTCGACCAAGAAGTTGCAGCTTAACTTAACGGCTAAGTCTCACTAGCCTAGGATATAATACGTTTGGGTTTCCCGATGAATTGTTATGTCAATGCGGCACGTTGATAAAAGATTTAGAATTTAAAGTTGTTAATAGTTTGGTGTTGGTTAAATAAATAAATAAACTGAAAATATACTCAAAGCGTGTAATAGTATATTTCGTTATAGAAACTTCCTTATAAAAATACCCTTATATAATTCTTACCGTCAGTTACATCACAAAAAACGACGATCCACAGATTTATGAAAAGTATAAAATACATTTGCAGCGTCTTATATATAATAATGCGAGTAGTTAAATTAACCTAATACACTCGACTCCAATTTAATTAACAAAAAGGCTTTGAATAAAAGTTGACACGTGTCTTACTATTATAATTTAAACAACCGAAGTTGGTAACCGTTTATACCAATTATAATATATAATTTAATATTTTATAAATCATGTTTCGTTTCATTGACAGGTCGTGTCTAAAATAATTATCTCATTGTAAAAGTATTGTTTTCGTTCGTTGTCAGGTTATTGTATAGTTATACTTTAATATTTTATAAAATATAACTTTAGCTCCTTTATCGGTTTATAAAACAATATAAGTTTTAGCGGACATTTAATAGATATAGAAAGTTTATATAATTTCATCGTAGACTTTTCCCGTTTATATGATCAGTTTTCCAGTTCGCAAAACTCGACGTTTTCCCTAAAATCAATATGTTGCAATTTTTAACGTTTCCATATTTCAATGCTCGCGTTTTTAGATGTACCATATATATATATATATATATATATATATATATATATATATATATATATATATATATATATATCATTATACTTAAATCAAACCAAATTAATAAGTCTTATATTTATTTAACCGATTAAACCACCAATTATTATTTATCCGGTTTTAATATTTGTTAAAAGCTTACGTTATTTTCATTTTCAAAGTATAACTAAACAAACCCTCGTTGTTTCCCTCCGTTGACATCGCTAAACCAAACACGCCCACGTTGCTCTCTACCTAACCAAAACGCACTCCTAATCGTGTACTAAACACAGATCAAACACGTGCGGAATAAAAAAAAAAATTCGAGCTCTGGACAAGACAACTCCTTTTGACCCAAATGAAGAGAGCCTAATTTGTGCCTCATAACAAGGTTGTGGTTGTTTCATATTTTAGTTGGTGGGGCTCGGTTGTGTTGATCACTAACATCAACGTAACAAGGATGATACAGTTGTCGACACGAGTGTAGTTCCAATAAAATTGAAGACTACACCAAATAATAAGTGCGGATAGTATGCCCAGATATAAAAAAACAGAATCTTTTCGGATAAAAAACTTTCATCTAATTTCTAACAGACAATATCATTTACACACTGCCCACTCGGGAAGACAAAGAAACAAAACAACACGTACAAAACTAGACTGAAACTCTAAACCAATAAGAATCGATATCTCCAACCAGTTTGACACAGTGAAACTTATCTTATCGACTAAAGCTTAGCTTGCATCACCAATCATAACCGTACGTGATAGGTGTTGTACACATAGGCATCATGAAATAAAAATAATAGATCACAACACAGATAGGCCGAAATATACAACCAACACAAGAATCGACCCCTAGATCCCTAGGCTGGTGGTATAGGGACATAAGTGTTAGCATCCATATAGTCCACACAGCAAACGCACCTATGTGCTTCTTCTCTTCCCTGATAACTTCACAACATCCCCTTTGAGTGGTCTAGTGCAACAACCAAACGCACACACTATAAAACACCCGCTCAAAACCCATATTCCCACACACACCTCTACGTAGCTGTCAACAGCCAACCACCCCTTTTATCAAATTTACACAGCCAAACGCCCCTGTTTGGCTATCCCGAAACAACAAACCAACCGCCCCTTGTGGGCTGCTGTTAAACCCGCAACCAAACGCGCCCTTATTGTGTTTTTCTTATACCAAACACACCTTTGTGTGTCAACAACCAAACCCGAACGCCCCTAGCTGTTTACCCATGAACCACTAACCGTACTCCTAAGTTGCAACACTGCCCAAACCAAAATGCACCACTAGTGCGATTCTGTAAAACTCAACACACCTTAAAATTTGCGTCGAACCCAAATCGGATGACATACATAGACAAACCAAACACCCACCCAGATCCTCTGTTCTGTCACATCTAAACGCACTCCTTCTTGCGATAGAAAACCAAACGCTACCCGTAAAGCACTAGGTAAACCAAGCGCACCTCGATGGTGCTAAGGACAGCCCCAACGCACCCTTTAGGGGGGGGGGGCTGACCCGAGGTCAAACGCACCCTAACGGCTGAGGACAAAATCCAAACGCACCTTTGGCGTTTGCGAATCCGAGCAACAAGACACAGCCCAAAGCATGACGACGAAACCATAACCCACCCCTTTGTGGTTTATTAAAAATCCACACTCGCACTTATATTTGCTTTCCATAAACCCACGCACGCCGTTTTATGCTGTGATGTGCGATGGGGAGGTGTTAAGATATGCATGACTAGTGAGCGGTGGTTCGGCTGATGACGATGGTGTTCTGTGTTGTTACTGGTGTCGTGTGGTGATGAATGGAGTGGATAAGAGATGACGTGGAGATGAGAATATGAATCAGGTGATGGAGTGGATGGTTTTGGTATGGAGCTATCGAATGGTATCTCCCGAAATTACTCTGGTGTCCGTAAAACTCGGCCGGACAAAAGTGGGCGCCGGAAATGTTTTATGAGAGGAGTGTTTGTGAATATTTGTTAGGGTTAAATGAAGATTATAAACCCAAATGTATACTTATATATACATATGAAAGTTTTATAAACAAAATAGAAGGTGTTTAATAGTTGGGGGTGGATTATGTAAATATTTTACGGGGACCAAAAGTGTAACTTTTATTAAATAATGGTTCGGGACTCGTTTAGGCCACTTATCGGATGAATTAAAATATGGAAAACTTGCGCCAATGTTTTCTAAATAAATTTTTTTTATTTTTCCCCAACAAAATAGAGTACTCACATCGCACTATTATTTAAAAATATTTTTATAAAAATATTAAAATGATACAATTCATCTCATCTAGTTTAGGAATTATCTCACAGTGTTGCGAGCAAGCTTTATTCGTAAAGTTAAAACTTTATTTTAAACATTCTCGTTTTTAAACAAACATCATTTAGAATAAAACATGTTCAAACGATTTATAAAAACCTTTTATTTACATAAACAAAGTATAATAAATATAAAATATCAAATTATTTTGGTCGGTATACGGAACAGCGCCGTGTGCAGTTTTTTAAAACTTTTGCGGGGCTGTATTTTAGCCCTCTTCTGGCTTGTTTTCAAGTCTCAGGGTAAAACTAAAAAGTTGTCTTAACAATTGCGCTTTACAAGTCAAATCTGCCTTATAGAGCACGAGTTATGAAAACGTGTTTTAGGTGGTCGTTTCTTATAAGTCAAGCCAGACACACACACTAGTCAAACGATCGATATAGCCATTCAGAAAATTCGAAAAATCTTTCTCGGATGTTACAGAACCTACCCCTTAAAGAAATCCACCCGAATTAAATTTGTGTTAATCCGATTGTGGAGACCAAGAAAGACTTAGGGTTTTAATAACTCGTTCTAACCAGACGATGAATAACTTTCTTCAGCAAAATTCGGTGTTTCTAACCGCTTCTCATCTACCAAAAATTTCGGCTAGGTTTTTCCAGGATAATCCAATCCATAGAATATGGTGAACCAAAATATATCATACAGATCTTACTCTGGCAGGTAAAACCGCGTTATTTTGTTAGGGAAAGTCTCATTAATAGTAGAAAACTAAAGAAGAATGTGAGTTCGCGTAAGTATGTTTGTATAAGTTTCTAAATGTCCGAGACGGATGTCCCTCGTTTCCTGTCTACTAATCTGCAATGTACGAATTGATTCACATTCAACGCGTGGCTTCATGGATGTAAGTACCCAACTATACTGGCAGTACTAGGATGTATCTCAACCTGAAATCTTCCTACTAGGGGCCCGAATTTAATTGTTCGACTATTTGTTTCGTCGGTGAGGTTGGTTATCTCGTTTAAGGGGTAACCATAACCTATTGGATAACGTTGTATCATCGGGACCACGCTCAGATCCCAACAAATGCGACCATACTATATCAAATGGTGACGGGATTATTGCACTCATTCGGTTAGCATCCACAGACAGTTCGTGATTGCAGACTTGCAATACCAAACAGTAATACCTAAGAATGAGAATAAGTAGCTCCAAGCGAGGCCTTAAGATTTATGCTGATATTAAGACACGAACTGTGTCCTCTAGACCCTTTTAAGGATTCGATGATTATCGATTTCCAGGTTTCATACTCTGTCGTATCGGATTACCATTAAAAGCCCACTCATTTATAATTTCTTATCACATAAAGAGCGTCCAAATTTATGTAAGTAAGAAATGATAAACTATGGTTCGGGAATTATAATTTCATCTACTCTAACACAAGCAGGCTTCCCAATCTTTCAATAAATCAGATTATAAATCAACCCTACTATAATAATTTCTGAGATGCAACCACGCGTTACACTACAAAGGAGTTTTCCAAAGTGGTGAATGACATATTGATGCCGATGCTCTAAAGTATGGAACGAGTATTTAAAACTCGTCTTCAGAGACGGGGAGGGTAAAATAATCAGGGAAGATCGACATAGAGCTCAAGATAGTTAATGAGTACTCTCGAT
This sequence comes from Tanacetum coccineum, assembly GCA_026074375.1. Classification (NCBI taxonomy): domain Eukaryota; kingdom Viridiplantae; phylum Streptophyta; class Magnoliopsida; order Asterales; family Asteraceae; genus Tanacetum; species Tanacetum coccineum. The sequence continues at coordinate 53,271 of BQNB010023432.1, forward strand.
TTAAAAGTAAAGCAAGATGAAGGGTCCATTAGAACGAAATCACTCAGCATAGCGATTATCAATTTCTATTCTGTCCAACTTCCCGATTACAAGTCCCACAGCCCATACAAAGACTTGCAATACTTTAGATCATACTATATTCCATGTAAACAAAATTACGACGGTCTTCGCGTAATACAATATAGTATAATGCTATGAAGAAAAAAAGAATAATATCCCTAGAGACCATTGTTTAAATTACAATGTTTGAGGACGAAATGAGACCATTGTGAAACTCACAATGTCTAAGAAGTAAGATGAGACCATTGTGTAACTCACAATGTCTAAGGTATAATTGAGACCATACAGTGCAACTCAACAAATGTCTGAACAGAAATCTCTGGTATTTATATAAATAACTCTTAAATAAATTAAACACGGATATACGCAAAATATGTACAGCATATAATATACATTACATATATAGCGGTATGTCCACGTAAAGCACTTAATGCAGATCAGTGTAATGTAAGCACATAAGCAAGTAACGTGTATGCACTTCTGAAACAATCACGTTTGGATTGTGACTGCCATTTAGTGAAAACGGGTAATAGTCTAGGAGTAAAATAGGCAACTAGTTCTCTACAAACTTGGCTCTGATTCATCTGTAACACCCTCCAAAATGTGTCGCACCGGGAAATATGTCAGGGGAGCGTAGTACTTTATAATACCAACAGCTCAAGATACAAGAGAACGACCTCTTAAATGGTCGTTTTGTAAAACAATCCTCGTTACTTTTTTTATCCCCCCCCCCATGAAATCAAAACAATAGTTATTCCCATCATTTGCATCACCAGAAAACTTGACAATGTAAAGACTGCCAATGCAACACTCCAAAATAATACAAGCATCTAATTCACCTGAAAAAACATGCTTAAAATTGTCAACATAAAGTTGGGGGAGATCATAGAGTTTTGATAAGTAAAAAACAAATGTGAAAATCCACAAGATTTATAAAGTATGTTATGATTATTTCAATCCTAAAAATAATTCGCACGAAAATGTAAGAGTATAAATGTAAGAACCAAAAATACTAGTGTTTATAGCTATCGCCCGCAATATAATGAAAAGTGTTCAGAAATTAGTAATGATCAATAAGATAGATCGAAAAGGCCATGAGATCTTGATTTTTCAACACTTATGGTCTACCTATAACAAATACAGTAACCACACATAGATAATAATTTACTGTTGCGCTAAGCATCAATGCGACATCACGAAACCTTAGTAATACGAACGTTGCTATAAAAAGTCTAGTGCCCAAAGTTCCGGTAGGATGCATTGCCTAGCCACCTGATCCTCAAATGTAATGCGTACCGTGTACATGGTAGTGCTTGCGTATCAACCCCCGGACGGGGGAGTTTCATGTCCCAATAATCTATTCACAGCATTCGCCTCCCGTCAACCGGTCCTCCTGTCAAAGAAATTAACACGGTTCATGATAGGGAACTCCATTGGCAATAGAGTAACTTAGGCAAACCACGTAAAAAGGGAAATTCTCACATAAAGGACTTGTTGTCCAAAGTAAAAGTAACACATTGTAATCGAATACTTTGAGTACTTAATCCATAAGTAGACACGAGTGTGATATAAATCAATAGTTGAGTTCGAAATGATTATGTAACCAATTTTCGTAAAATAGTATGCAAAACTAGTATGTAACAAAGTAATGAAACCGTTTTGTAATAAATTGGCGAAAATCAAGTATTAAACAAGTGTGTAAATAGTAAAGTAAATAGAATATTGTAAACAGAATATGTAAACAAGTTGTATTGAGCAGTAATTAATCCCCCGAGATTTGTAAAGTAAATGTAAAACAAGTGAAGAGAGGGATCTAATAAACTTACATCGAGATGAAGAACGATTGGCGGGAACTGTCTACACATTGAGTACAAGACGCAACGGAAAACGATAACGGGGCTCGACCAAGAAGTTGCAAGCTTAACAGCCTCTAAAGGCTAATGTCTCACTAGCCTAGGATAATACGTTTGGGTTTCCGATGTACATATTGATATGTCAATGCGGAACGTGATAAAAGATTTAGATTTAAAGGATGTAATAGTTTGGTGGTTGGAATAAATAAGATAAATAAGCAAATAAACGCAAAGCGTGTTCCTATATATTCGTTATATCTACTTATGAAATACCCTTATATCAATTCTTACCGTAACACGTTACATCACAAAAAAGATCGTTCAAAAAGATTTATGAAAAGATAATAATACCTCCTTGCCGGTCTTAGATATAAAAAAATGCAGAGTTGTTAATTAAATTAATTAGTTCGACTCCAATTTAATAACAAAAAAGGCTTTGAATAAAATTGAACACGTGGTCTTACTATTATAATTTTAAAACAACACGAACGTTTGTAACCGTTTTACTACCAATTATAATTATATAATTTAATATTTTATAAATCATACGTTCGTTTTCATTGAGAGGTATCTGTCTAAAATAATATACATCATGCTAGAAGTATTGTTTTCCGTTCGTTGTCAAGTTACTGAAAAGTATACTTTAATATTTTAAAAAATAATAACTTTAGCTCCTTTATCAGGTTTTATTAAACAATATAGTTTTTAGCGGACATTTTAATAGACAATAGAAAGTTTATATAATTTCATCGTGACTTTCCCGTTTAAATATCGTTTTCCAAAGATTTCGCAACTCGACGTTTTTCCCTAAAATCACTATGTTTGCAATTGTAACGTTACCAATCAACTCAATGCTCTGCGTTTTTTAGATGTACCATAAATTATATTATATAACTTAATACTTAATCAAAACCAAATTAATAAGTCTTATATTTATTTAACCGATTAAACCACCAATTATTATTTATCCGGTTTTAATATTTGTTAAAAATTTACGTTATTTTCATTTGTCAAAGTATAACTAAACAAACCCTCGTTGTTTCCTCGTTGACTCGCTAAACCAAACACGCCCTCGTTGCTCTCTACCTAACCAAACGCACTCCTATCGGTACTAACACAGATCCAAACACTCCCTAGGCTGTCCACACAGCCAAACGCACCCTATGTGCTTTTCCTGATAACTCAAACGCACCCTTTGTGGTCGTTGCAACAACCAAACGCACACTACCCGCTCAAAACCCATATCCAAACACACCCTACGTGGCTGTCACAGCCAAACACCCCTTTTATAAAATTTACACAGCCAAACGCCCCTGTTTGGCTTCCTCGAAACAACCAAACCCAACCGCCGCTAGTGGGCTCTGTAAAACCCGCAACCAAACGCCCCTTATTGTGTTTTTTAGCTTATAATACCAAACAGCACCATTGTGTGTCAACCTACCAAACACGAACCGCCCCTTGCTGTTTACCCATGAACCAAACGCATCCTAGTTGCAACACTGCCCAAACCAAACGCACCACTAGTGCGATTCTGCCAAACCAACACACCCAAATCGGTGATATAACAAACCAAACACTCCCGTCTCCTGTCTGTCACATCTAACGCACCCTTTCTTGCGATAAAAACCAAACGCACCCTAACGGCAGCTAGGTAAACCAAGCGCACCTCGATGGTGCTAAGGACAGCCCCAACGCACCCTTTAGGGGGGGGGCTAACCCGAGGTCAAACGCACCCTAACGGCTGAGGACAAAATCCAAACGCACCTTTGGCGTTGAATCGAGCAAACAGACACGCCCAAAGACATGACTGACAAACCACCACCCACCCACTTTGATGGTCTTTATAACAACCACCCCACCTTATATTTGCTCCCTAAAGCATCGGGCATAAGCATACCGTCTGGGATATCAATCCTGGCAACCACATCCACTCCAACCTCCATAGTACCTCTGTCATTAGACTCGGCCTCGACCTCATCCTCGTCCTCTATGTCATCCCCAACATCGACCTCCATACCAATACCCGCATCAACCCCAGCCTCAACATCCATATCTGTTGTAACCTCAACAACCGTAGCATCAGCCTCGATATTTGTTAACACATCTGCATCAATGTCCTCCTCAACACTATCCTCTCGTAAAATAGAATCCCTAAACCTCTTACGAGGCGGAAGGAGATCAGAACGAGTGGGAACTATTGCTCCTAAAGTAGGGATAGATGAAGGCACTGTAGTAGCAGGAGACCTGCACCTCTTGCGAGATGGTATTACATATTGAGATGGTGAATGTGAATGTCTATCTAAAGTAGTAACCGGCGAGTCAGAAGGAGAACTCTCTGCAGTAGATGAGAAATGTGTGCTCGACATAGGTGATGGTAGCCATAACCTAGGCCTCATGCCAAGGGGTAATGATGGTGAAGAATGCCTAGATAAAGATTGATCTGATGTAGAATGACCTGAAGTATGATCTGTTGATGAATGATCGAAAGATGAATGGTCTGATGATGATCCGGAAGTAAAACGATCTAAATGATGTGATGTGTATCTAAATGCCAAGTGGTGAGAAGGTAAGGGTCTAACTGACTTCCTAACGGTCAAAGCCCTATATGGCCCACCAGGATGTGTGCGGTAAAGTCGACCGATGGGAATGTCCTGCCCAAGTCGGATAAGAATAGCTCGTCGTCGACGAATCCCGGGTGGTGCATCAATAGGTGAGATGATATCAGTAGATGGTGTGGGTGGAATGTGAGCAGTAGGGATGTTTGGAGTAGATGTAGTAGGTGATGATGAACGTGATGCAACTCTACTCCTCCATCTAGCAAGCATAGCATCATGAGGTGTAGATGATACATGCCTCTCAGGCATCTCAATATCTGACTTTGAATCGTCTAAACACATAAAAGGTGAAACCATAGGTGCTACTGGTACGGGAGGTAGTGAACTCTCTGATGGGCCAGCCTTTGATAATGAACGAGTATCAAGCTCAAGCACCCCGACAGGTGAGGCAACAATAGCCGCCCCCACCTCTGGTGCAACCAGGATCTCAATAGAAATAGAACCAATAAGAATAACTTGCGGAATAGAGGATCCCACACTCTCGTTTGATAAATCTAAAGAAATAGAAATGATCGAGGCTGCCATAACATATACAAGCAAAAGTTTATATAAATCCCCTTTATATGAAACCATGCCAGTGCGTGCAATGCAAAAAAAATGATGTGCTGTAAAATATCATCATAGCAAAATTAAACGTAATATAATTATGAAAATATATTATAATTAATACTCGTAAACTTATCGATAGTAATTATATACGTAAGCAAGTGAAAACACGTAGGACCACATACTGGTTATAGACCAGACAATTCTACCTGGTTCTCTATAACCTTGGCTTTAGATACCAATCTGTCACACCCCCAAACG
>BQNB010023433.1:0-61831 GCA_026074375.1 Tanacetum coccineum
GAAAAAAACTTATTTCTTTCTCGAAATTATGGTTATTGCGTTGATTGTTTTTGGCTGAATTCATTGCAGCCATGTGTCATATTATAGAACGGGGCTGTTTTTAATAACTACAATATTATATATTTACTTGCTGTTTCGTGTCGTGAACTTAAGATAATAGCAATCGGTGACAAACTTGCTTGAGAATGGCTCTCTTTGGAAGTCTTGTTGTATTTACAAAGTATACATTTATGTTTCTATATGTATAGAGCTGAAACATTGGGGGTTGAAATGGGAATTAATGTTAATGTATTTGAAATCAAGTTTGGTTTATTTGCTTTCCAAAGGAAAAATGTACAGATTCTTACCTCCCAATTCTTGTTTTGCAGGTGGATATTAGTTATATGCAATTTTTGTACATACGGCCTTTACATCTAGTTGTGGTCATTATTATTGTTATGTGCGATCTGATACATGTTACAAGTTTGATGACTCCAAGGTAAAACATCTCACATCTATTTAAATTTGCTCATTAAAGAGTGTGTTTGTGTTTTTCTTTGTTTGCACTCATGGTTTGAAGTGCCCAAAACATGGATTTTCTTGAATAAATGGTTGATCAGGTCATTTAAATATATGTTGTTGTTTGGCGTGATAAGTGTTTATGGTATTCTTATGCAGTTGTTGTTGAATGTAATTGTTGTTTTCAATGGATTAAACAATAGATGTCAAATTAGAGGGTGGTACAAATGCAGGGTGATACAATGCATTGGTGGTCAATTGAACCTTTTATCATGATAACTATATCTACCTTTTATCATGATAACTATATCTAAATACTTTGATTTACAGATATTTCATATGTTATATAAATCAATGATCTAAAAGACATAATTAGTAGCATCTGCTAGATGGTTCCCACATGATGTGCCAACAGCCTAGGGTCGAGAGAATGAGGAGACGGGAGCCACATTTGTTGATGGAAGTAGCAGGGTATGATTTTTGTTATGACATTCCTTATTGTTGAACTGACTCAGCTAGATGCAATCACAGTTTTTTATTATACTTACTTCACATCCTTGTATGCTTAGATGGATTTGAAGGCAGATGAAACGTGATCACTATTGCTTCCACAAATAAACCGGATATCCTCGATCCTGCACTTGTCAGACCAAGACGTTTTGATAGAAAAATCTTCATACCTAAACCAGGTCTAATTGGACGTGTTGAGATTTTGAAGGTTTGGTCTAATTATTTATTAAAATGGTGGTCTATTATAAACGTTGTATCAGTGTTTGTATTCAACTTTTATGTTTTTTTTTTATTATTCGGCTAGGTGCACGCTCGTAAGAAACCAAAGTCTGAAGATGTTGACTATGCTGCTGTTGCGGCTATGACTGACAGAATGGTTGGTGCTGAGCTGGTAAATATCCTGGAGGTTGCTGCAATTCATGATGCGTGACGGAAGAACTGAGGTATGTTTAAACCATTTATATATTTATACTAAAAGTACTCTATATAATTTTAATAGCAAATACATATTTGTCTTCAGTCCAGTTATTAACATCATATTATCTTTCTTTTCCCATTTTCTTTTACTAATATCACTTTTTTTTCTTAGTGAACTTATACAGTCGACAATCGCTATTGGACGAGGAGCTGATGAGATTTGGCATGGTGAGGGTCAGGTGAATATACTTCAATATTTCGACTTCTAGTGGATTGAATTGACTAAAAAGTGCTATTAATTGTTGGAATTTAATCTATTTAATCTCATAAGGCTGCAAGAAAAGAAGAAAAGGACCGGTATATGTGCTTACTTAGTATATAGTATTATTATTAATGCAGTCATATGTAATATGGGTTTGCAGTATTTAATATGGGTCATATAGGAAATTCGACCCATTAAGAAGTAAACTAGACAGTTTAAGTTAGTCCACAATATAAACAGTTACTAGGAAAGGTTTATGAATTTTCATAACCATCACAATGATTCATTACAACCTTTCATGCATATAAAGAGATAGGATCCTGTCACAATATAAATTATTTCAAAGTTAAAAATTTATGGTTATATTTCATTTGTTTTTACCCATTCATACTTACTGCATAATTCTTTCCCAAACACCCTTTTGTTTATCAACCATGGCTAATCCGAACACCAACTCAAACAAATGGCCAAGGATCAACAGAAGTACCTATGGCCTTTCTAACATTTGGTATCAGAGCAAAGACTGGGGTCATTTGAGAAGGAGGCAACACTTAGAATCCATTCAAAGAGAACTGAAAAGGGAGAACCAAGACCAAATAGGATCTTGCATGAAGCAAATTTCAGAAGATTGCAAAAAGATGTTGAAGAACAAGATGAAAGAAGTAATGCAGTATAATTCTACCCTGAACCAACCAAAGACCAGAAGCAATCTACAGGACAGATACAAGAATTACAAATGCTTCCAATGCAAACAATTGGGGCACATCATCAAGTTCTGTCCTATGGACTACAAGGATGAAAACATGGTTGCAAGGACAGAAACAAAAAGAAGGATGGAAGGAATTAAGACCACCAAGCCAACTGTGATGCTCACATACCCAGAAACCATCCACTTCTCCACAACTTGTATGATCAAAGGCACAGACCTTACAAACTGGGATGAGATATGGTATGTAAGTAATCAAATTGATAGGCATGTATGCTATAAGTTGGATGCATTTTGTAATATCAAGGAGGGATTCTCTGTAACAAAATTGGAGAACCAGATGAAATTTTTATTCACCTATGGAATGGGTGAAGTCTTGATAGAAGAAGGTGGCAAAGGTCTCATAGTCCCTGGTGTGTATTATGCACCAGAGGTAACCTTGAATATCCTTTCATTAGAATTGCTAGAAAGGCAAGGCTTCGAAGTTAGGTATGATGGAAACAGATGCACCTTATCCCTCATGTTTAAAGACAAAGAAGTTCAGAACTTTGATGAAGATAGGATGAGGAAAATGCAGAACCAATATCTGCAAGATTACTTTGAATCCATAACAAAGAAGGAAGAAGGCATAGAACAAGATCTAGTCAGAATTAAAGGGAACCTCTACTCAACAAAAGTTCAGACCTTTAATGACTTTGTAGCCTTCCTCAACTTGATCAAGAATGATGATGTTGCAAACCAAGAATGGGACTTCTTTAGGAACAGGTTCAATAAGGTAGTCAAATGGTTCTTTAACCACTACCTAGATAGATCACTCCCTGGTCACATCCCACCAGTCATAAATGGTGTAGAGATTCACTTGTTTGATCTTTACAAACTAATAGAAAATTTGGGAGGATATTTGAGTGTACATTTCTGTCAAGAATTTGACAAGGTTGGTGAAATTATGGGGCTGCCCAAAGGAAATGGAGAGGAGATTAGAAGATGCTACATGAATTTTTTAGAAGTCTTAACATCACACTTTAAAACTGCAAGAGCACCAAGGCAAGGACACAATGATGCCCTTGTGGAACCTGCATGGAAAGCAGAGAAAGACAGAAATTGTCTTGGATATCACCAATGGAATTTTGGTGAAGATGGTGCACATATGACAAGGCCTGCAGTCCTAAGAGGAAAGAAGACTATGGAGCATTTTGGTGTCAAATTGGAGGACACCACAGACAGCCAAGAACAGCCAACCTTACCACACTATAGAAAAGATCAGAACCTACAAAGAAGGTATGGAGAACCATCAACATCAAAGATGCATGAAGAACAAGGATCAAGCACAGGCAGCATTGATGATTTTTCAATCATCACTTGAAGATCTGTCAAGAATGAAAGGCTTATAATCTTGGGAGGGAACATGTTGGAAGACAAGATCATAAACCTTCCATTATGATTATTTTAAGCCTATGTAGATAAATACTTAGTATATAGTATTATTATTAATGCAGTCATATGTAATATGGGTCTGCAGTATTTAATATGGGTCATATAGGAAATTCGACCCATTAAGAAGTCAACTATGACAGTTATGTTAGTTACAGTTATAAACAGTTATGCTATGAAAGGTTATGACTTTTCATGAACCATCACAATGGTTCATTACAACCTTTCATGCAGTATAAATAGATAGGATCCTGTACATTATAAATTAATTCAAAGTTAATAAAGTTTATGTTATATTTTATCTGTTTTTACCCATTCATACTTACTGCATAATTCTTTCCCAAACACCCTTTTGTTTATCAACCATGGCTAATCCGAACTCCAACTCAAACAAATGGCCAAGGATCAACAGAAGTACCTATGGCCTTTCTAACAATAAGCGTATAACTTTTTGAAAATTTAAACTCTGGAGTTGAGTACAATATGGGCTGAAACATTGATAACTATTGTTCTTTTGTTCATCTATGCTTCATCATTGGCAGTTACCAACTCTCTTTGTAATGGCGGCCCCTCATGTCACAAGGGGCAGATTTTCAACCTAAAAGGTAGATTTGTGGTCGACGTCATGTGCTTACATTTTCCTTCAAGTAGTCAATTAAGTTAGCTTGTAGCTTTTTCATGTGTAGTTTTTGCTAGTTAGTCATATGGTAGGAAAGATTGATCTCATTGTATCAGTTGTAATTTTTTTTGGTGGTATAGCATCAGGATTGGGTGGAGTGAAGAGCGGGGTTTTAAGTGAGGGGGGGGGGGGGGCCTACTTGATTCGAAAAACAGAGAGTATTAAAGCTGGAATTATTTCATAATTTTTTTTTATCAATTTTATTGACATTGAGCCATGTTTCTTATTATAAAACCGGGCTCTATAACCCCAAATAGAGCCCGTTTTCAAAACAGCCCTTGCCACATATGAATTTTTAACTTGTTAACAACAAATTGTTGATTGCTACTATTCCTTCCATTAATGTTAACATCTAGTTACAGCAACTCACGTGTCTTGGAAGCATTTTGGGACGAAAAAAACTTATTTCTTTCACGAAATTATGGTTATTGCGTTGATTGTTTTTGGCTGAATTCATTGTAGCCATGTGTCATATTATAGAACGGGGCTATTTTTAATAACTACAATATTATATATTTACTTGCTGTTTTGTGTCATGAACTTAAGATAATAGCAATCGGTGACAAACTTGCTTGAGAATGGCTCTCTTTGGAAGTCTTGTTGTATTTACAAAGTATAGATTTATGTTTCTATATGTATAGAGCTGAAACATTAGGGGTTGAAATGGGAATTAATGTTAATGTATTTGAAATCAAGTTTGGTTTGTTTGCTTTCCAAAGGAAAAATGTACAGATTCTTACCTCCCAATTCTTGTTTTGTAGGTGGATATTAGTTATATGCAATTTTTGTACATACGGCCTTTACATCTAGATGTGGTCATTATTATTGTTATATGTGCGATCTGCACCTGATACATGTTACAAGTTTGATGACTCCAAGGTAAAACATCTCACATCTATTTAAATTTGCTCGTTAAAGTGCGTGTTGGTGTTTTTCTTTGTTTGCACTCATGGTTTGAAGTGCCCAAAACATGGATTTTCTTGAATAAATGGTTGATCTGGTCATTTAAATATATGTTGTTGTTTGGCGTGATAAGTGTTTTAGGTGTTCTTATGCAGTTGTTGTTGAATGTAATTGTTGTTTTCAATGGATTAAACAATAGATGTCAAATTAGAGGGTGGTACAAATGCAGGGTGATACAATGCATTGGTGGTCAATTGAACCTTTTATCATGATAACTATATCTACCTTTTATCATGATAACTATATCTAAATACTTTGATTTACAGATATTTCATATGTTATATAAATCAATGATCTAAAAGACATAATTAGTAGCATCTGCTAGATGGTTCCCACATGATGTGCCAAGAGCCTAGGATTAAGAGAATGAGGAGACAGGAGCCACATTTGTTGATGGAAGTAGCGGGGTATGATTTTTGTTACGACATTCCTTATTGTTGAACTTACTCAGCTAGATGCAATCACAGTTTTTTATTATACTCACTTCACATCCTTGTATGCTTAGATGGATTTGAAGGCAGAGGAAACGTGATCACTATTGCTTCCACAAATAGACCGGATATCCTCGATCCTGCACTTGTCAGACCAGGACGTTTTGATAGAAAAATCTTCATACCTAAACCAGGTCTAATTGGACGTGTTGAGATTTTGAAGGTTTGGTCTAATTATTTATTAAAATGGTGGTCTATTATAAACGTTGTATCAGTGTTTGTATTCAACAGTTATGTTTTTTGTTTTTATTATTCGGCTAGGTGCACGCTCGTAAGAAACCAAAGTCTGAAGATGTTGACTATGCTGCTGTTGCGGCTATGACTGACAGAATGGTTGGTGCTGAGCTGGTAAATATCCTGGAGGTTGCTGCAATTCATGATGCGTGATGGAAGAACTGAGGTATGTTTAAACCATTTATATATTTATACTAAAAGTACTCTGTATAATTTTAATAGCAAATACATATTTGTCTTCAGTCCAGTTATTAACATCATATTATCCTTCTTTTCCCATTTTCTTTTACTAATATCACTTCTTTTTTTTCTTACTGAACTTATACAGTCGACAATCGCTATTGGATCATATTACTCTTCAATTAGCACCACGAGCAGCTGATGAGATTTGGCATGGTGAGGGTCAGGTGAGTATACTTCAATATTTCGACTTCTAGTGGATTGAATTGACTAAAAAGTGCTATTAATAGCATAAGCGTATAACTTTTTGAAAATTTAAACTCTGCAGTTGAGTACAATATGGGCTGAAACATTGATAACTATTGTTCTTTTGTTCATCTATGCTTCATCATTGGCAGTTACCAACTCTCTTTGTAATGGCGGCCCCTCATGTCACAAGGGGCAGATTTTCAACCTAAAAGGTAGATTTGTGGTCGACGTCATCTGCTTACATTTTCCTTCAAGTAGTCAATTAAGTTAGCTTGTAGCTTTTTCATATGTAGTTTTTGCTAGTTAGTCATATGGTAGGAAAGATTGATCTCATTGTATCAGTTGTAATTTTTTTTGGTGGTAAAGTATCAGTTGTAAACTTATGAGCCTTCTTGATTCGAATCAATAACAAGATTTTATAGCTGGAATTATTTCATAATTTTTTTTTATTAATTTTATTGACATAGAGCCATGTTTCTAATTATAAAACCGGGCTCTATAACCAAAAATAGAGCCCGTTTTCAAAAACGGGGCTCTATTTGCTTTTACAATAGAGTCCCCTCCCCTTTGAGCCCCTCTGCAAAACCGGGCTTTATTACCCTTTTCAACCGGGCTCTATGCCCTTTTTTGTAGTAGTGAAGGTTACTTTTTATGAGAATAAGAACACATGATCGAGTATAGAACCATGAAATTTCAACAGCATTCACAGAGTAAATCATGTAAATAATGTTATTTGCCTTCAATTTGATACAAGGGTGTCATAACCTCTTCAGTAGCATGGATTCTTACAATTTTACATGCATAAAACCAAAACGCAGAGTGGAACAATAAGATTAAGGAAGTATCAGTAACAATACCCGAAAAGAAGAAGAAATTTGAGCAACATAGTGGACAACAGAAAACACACTACTTTGAGGACAACCGTATGCGACATCTTCCGGGCTGTATTCGCTTACCATGAGAAGCTTCAACCAAAACAACCTCATTTACCAGATCCTCGAAGATCAATCTTTCAAGTTCCAGTGCAATTACAGGAAGTTCACCGTCATAATCTGTCCAACTTTCTGCACGATTCAGTTCTTCCTCCCACAAAATGGTTTTCAACCCGTCATCTTCCTCATGCAAACTCACATCTTTTTTCTTCTTCACTTGTAGTAGCTCTTCTATCTCCATACATAGATCCCTTAAAAGCTTTTGCCCGTTTAATGTCTTGTTTGCGAGCTTAAAAGGCTTGCTTGAAAAAGTTTCGAGTGAAGGTACCACTAAAGCTAACTTCTTTGCAAGAACCTCATTAACAGTATCAAAAATTAGCTTCCTATGGAATTTTTCTTTATTGAGTAACTTTTTATTTAAAGGTTCTTGCTTTGGTAAATTACTGAATTTGGTTTGTTCCAATACGAAAAATAACTCGGGGTTAATCGGGTGGCCCGAAGAGTGGAACTCGAATGTTGTGAGGCTCGACCCGAGGACTCTGAGGAGAAGCCCTGAAGCTAATAGGATTTCAAAAATATACCTATCATCCGGCTTTGTTTTTTCATATAGAGATGCAATGTAATCTGTGTGTGCTTCGTCGTGAGTGGAGTTGAGCCTTGTGAGTTTTTGAACCAAATGCTTGATGTTTTGCATCTTTTGGCGGTTAATCTCAGAAGAAACACCAAAGCTGAGTGTGTTAGGAATGACATCATCTGGCATTTCCCATTGATCTTTGATCACTTGGATAGAATCAAAGCTAGTGTGAATTCGTGAAATTGTAAGCGTATAGGGATATAAATAATCAAATAAAATTGAATCGCTTGTATAACAGAGGGTGCCAATGTTGACACATTCACTTATGAATGGACCCATTTGACTTATATTTTATCTATAACAGTCAAAATATTACTCGTTTAACTAAGTTGGCATAAAAAATCGTTGGCTAAAAAGGGAACAAGTCAAATAAAACAAATGGGTTGAAACATGAGAGTCAACTAGTATTTTAAATAGCAATATTGTCGACATATTTCTGTTATCATATTTGACATACTACCTATATATAAAAAAAGTTGATATATCTTGAACAATAAGTCTCTGGGGTCAACTAAGACCGACGATCATGAACCGACCAAAAAGTTCCCAGTTCTGACACATTACCCAAACCGCCAGACCCACCCATTGCCACCTCTGTATAGCACTTTTTTTTAGAACGGCACCTCTGTATAGCACTATATACCAACTAGGCAACTATAGTTTATGGGGTTCATTCAAATCACCCTCTCCCGTTGCAAGTGATGATTTTTATTTAGCATTCAGTTTTGTTTTAACTTTGCTTAAAAAAACTAATACCAAAGTATTAAAACCATTTACTTTCCTTAAGACATGATTCTCTGATTGCAATTTTATCTTACCGGCCACTTTTTGTTACTTTATGGCTAGTCATGTATCATATTTCCAAATTCCACATGTGGTATCAACTCCATATGGGACTTTGCATAGCCCATTCGACTAGTTGTGCTAGAAGTGTCAGAGATGACCATGAAAAAGATTGTGGCAAACTATCTTTTCTCAATCAAATAGAAAATATAATAGCTGCGGATTTCATACAAGAAAATATATATATAGCTACTTAAGTTACATATTACCAAGAGAGAGAAAAATAAACACATACAAGAAACACGCTCTGTAAGAGACACTTCACGAGACACTTGAGTTCCTCTGTAAGTAGCCTTCTTCAGTTCAACAACAGCCTCGCGGTGTTGATCATCATTTGGTTGAACGTTTGAATATTTTGATCTTCTTCGTCCGCCAGGAGCACTTATTGACCTGAGCTTAGCCCGTGAAGACTCAGTGTGCGACATGTAGTTGGGGTGGTCAGAGTATCCACTAAGACATCTTCGAGAACTTTCTCTTTTAGCTAGAGTAAACGGGACCCTTCTCATCGACACGTTCACTTTAGAAGTAACCGCATAAAATGGAGGGCTAATTGGGGTCACGCCCATTTCTTGTTTTTGAGTGGTTGTAGCAGAATCGGGCAAAGCTTCCAGTCCCATCAATTTTACCACAACACTAGGTGGACGTGACGGAACCGATTCAGCAGAGATGGCCTCGTCATGGTTATGTTGTTTGTGGGATGATTCTCGTTGACGCGTGGCCTTTAGAAGTAACCGCATAAAATGGAGGGCTGATTGGGGTCACGCCCATTTCTTGTTTTGGATTGGTTGTAGCAGAATCGGGTAAAGCTTCCAGTCCCATCAATTTTGCCACAACACTAGGTGGCCGTGACTGAACCGATCCTCGGTCAGCAGAGATGGCCTCGTCATGGTTATGTTGTTTGTGGGATGATTTGAACAAGGTCCGACCACGTCGTTTTGGGTCTGATGGTTTGAACCCGAATAGTGACTTGAAGAAATTTGATATTTTACCCATTTTTCTCTGTGTGTTTTTAGCGAGAAAGATGAGAGGAAGATGTGTTTGTGTGTTTTTTATGAGGTGAATAATCCTTTATTTATAAGAGAGGTCAAGCATGGATCAACTCTTAATTAGGTTGATGTGTCATTGTCATGTTTACTCTCCCATATGGTATTCACAACAATATAGAATAAGTCAAACCCGTCTAAGTAACAGTTTCAACATTGTGGTTTCATGTCATAAAGACATTCCACAAATAGATCTCAATCTTCTCCAATTCATTCTATAAAAAAATCAATCACCACTATTGTAATTGACCATATTTTTAGCAACAGTTACAATCACATCAATCACACAAGACTAACACACGGAATGGATCACAGTTGTCTTTTGTGGCGACTTTGTTACAATTAGTTTATTCTTTTTCATTGTTATGTCTTCGAGTTTGTATAAACAAGATATAATTGGGTCTCAATAATATGTATTAACTTGTGCTAATTAGGTCTAAATAATTTATGAATTACGAAATCATATTGAAAAAAAAATCCTAAAAACATTATTTGAGGCTAATGGCCGAAATGGTGTTTCATTTTTAAAAGCCTTTAATAATTTAATAAATGCGAAATACGATTGAAAAAACCATAAAAAGTATGATTTGAGGCTAATGGGTGCAATGGTATTTTATTTTGTAAGAATTTTTGTTTGAAATTCTTTCGGGTCAAAGTTGCCTATTTGAGGCTAATGGGTGAAATACGGTTATATCAGTGATTTGTCTGATGTGAAAGACAACATTAAAATGTGTGTCCAAATTGTTCATACTGGTGCGAGTGTATAATAAACAACACATCAAGAACATGGAGCTCATAGTCATGGATGAGAATTCAAGTCTTTTTTATTTTGTAAGATTATATATGAAGTTTGTCCTAAGGATTCTCTCTTTACATAACATTAATAGGAAGCTTTTTTATCCCTTTAAATCTATGGTAAGTAAATATTATTTAGTTGCCTTTTATATTACATATATAAATCTATTTCTATCTATATCTATCTATCTATATCTAATATCTATATATCTATCTATACTCTTCTATAAAACGGAATTTTTTTCATCCCTCTATTTAAGTTTTTTGATAAATAACATTTAACTAGAGATTGACACGTGACATTGAAAAAAGTCAACAAAGCTAAAGAAAATAATCCTTTTATTTTTCAGTCATATAATTAATTTCTTTATAAATAACTTCTAACATAAACTTGACACGTGGATTTTGTAAACACTGTTTTTACAAAAGTCAAAAAGCCTTTAACAAGTTGACCAAAACAAATGATGCATTCCCCTAAATCAAGTCTACTCATGAAACCACTCCTATTTTACTATCTTCTCCAAAAATAAAAATCATATACACTATGAAGATCTCTCTCCCAAATCAATTCGTTCTCAAAACACATATAATCCCTCCATTTCAAACTAATACTCAAAACACATAATCAAATAATCCCTCACTTTCACATCTCCCTTCTCTCCCAAAATCTAGAAAAAGGTACATTCATTTTTAAGACTTCTAATTTAGGTTTGTTTGTTCTACCTTTTTTGGGTTTGATTGTAGTGATTTTGTTGGTTCGACTGTGACAAAGCAGATTGTTAGGCTGTTAATTAAATTTCTTTTTCGATTTAACTATAAATGTTGCATTCTTCATAACTGCATGAGACAATTTCTTCAATTACGATTTTAATAGATTTTTGTTAGATTTTAATAATCTTTCCTTTCTTCATAATCGCCTGACATAGTATTGGGAAACTTTCGCTAAATTGTAATTGGTTCTCCCAGAAGAAAATTTTAACTAAGCAAATTTTTTCATGTTTGAAATATATTTTTTGAATTATTGGAATTTATATCATTAAAACAGAATTACAATTGGTTGTCATAAAGAAAAAAATATTAGCGATTTATATATGGATACTAAACTTATTTTAGGTAAATTGTTATCTTGATTGACATTTTACAATTAGTTATATGAATAGGTTATGCTAATTTTGGGGGTTGAGGAGGTTAAGTAATGTAATCTGCATATCACAATTAATACTTTTATTTCTTCTTATAAATAACCAAATGGCAATTAGGTTTGACAATGGTTTTATCTTGAACCTCTCTGATGTAAGAGAAAATATTATCTTACGTGTTCATATTGTTAGAACTTGGATGTAACCAATGCGCAATAAACCAAAGGTGATCAACATGGAACTCATCATAATGGAGGAGCATGTATGACACATAAATCAATATCAGCTTTTGTTACAAAATTTGAATCATTTAATAAAATATTTGATTTCTCCTCATATTTGTGTATTTTGAATATCCTACTTACAACGAGAGACGGATTTCTATTCATTTCGAGAATCAACGTGTGGTGTTTCTGGGTAAGTTACATATAGTGTTATTAGAGAACCAGGGATGTTGGAAGTATTTTTAGATTAATTAGTTATGTGGCGTTACGTTTGGTGTTTCTGGATATTACATGTAGTTTTTTCAGTTAGTTAACAAAGGTTGACCGTTGAGTGTTGACCGTTGACTGTTGACTATTGACTATCGGTTAGCCCATAAGAGGCCCATGGCCCATTTAGCTTTTAGGGTTTCACTTTTTCTTGTCCTATAAATACTCTTGTATTCTCTTTGTTATGTACATAACAAGTTCAATACAATGTAAACTTTTGGTTCATTATCGCTAATCAATTCAAGTATACTTTGCATTGTATCTTTAGTTTCTACATGGTATCAAAGTCAGGTTCAAGATGAAGAAAAATAAGGGTTTCATATGTTGGCTGTCTAAATTCGTATGCTAATTAGATCCTGTTTAAAACTTCGTTGTTTGCTATTATGGATGAAGCTACTGCATTCATTAACTGTATGGTGCAAACATAATTTGCAGCTGCAGAGACTTAACGACTATAACAAATACCAATTCAGAGATATCAAGTTCACGTGATCTTTTTTGACATTGTTCAACCATACACCTAAGAAGGGACTCTAACATCTCTTGGATCAAGTCCCCAAACTTCCCCCTGCCACTATCTGACCTTTCTTGCCTGCCCTTAGTGCTACTTCTAATGATATTATTATGCAACCTGAGATTCATGATTGCACATACATATTCTTTACACTACACAAACAATATCACAAAAACTTAGAACTTTACATACCACATGCTTACTTAAGAAAACATAAAAGACTAACGTAATGTTTTCTTAAGTATACCACAACAATTACATTGCCAAAGAATAATATTAGTTAAAATATTATTTTAGTCTATTATTGTGCTTGGATACCTCTCGCTCAGCTTTTGCAAATATCCAAAATATAATTAGTGAAACTTAACAATATTGCAAGCAGAAAAACATAGAGCACAATACAAATGGTTAAGCTGCTTACCAATTTGAAATGTTGATTGTCAACTCCACGTTCCTTGACTAAGTCGGTAGCTGCAATTATCGTGCCACCTAAAGATGAAGGTCTAATATGCATTCTATTGATGAACATTTGCGTTAGCGGGTTCTGTGACATTCATCATTGCATAATATTTCCATGCATATTGATTTAGATACATCACTGGTATGTAACTGTGAAATTCTAATGGATCATAATAAGGCATACTTACATGAGCAGGTAATCCGTATTTGTATGAACTTATACTCATGGGTCAAGATTAGTAGCCCTCTTCAATGTTTGGACAACAACACGAAATTATAAGCAAAAGTGCTTTGTGCCAACATCTTCTATATGAGTTTGACTAATGTAAAATAAAATTACCTGATACCCCTTATACTTGATAAGCTCTTTCAATCGATCCACAACGTATATATGTCCTTCATCAAAATAACCAAGATCACCGGTATGCAGCCAGCCTTGTTTATCCATGGCTTGTTCTATTGCCTCTTTGTTATGGAGATATTCTATATTCACATATTAATGATAGTATCTATGAGTTGTATATCAAAATGGTTTTAATATTTGTCCAAAAATAAATAATTCGAAAACTATACCTTGCATTAGATTCGGCCCACGAACCCATATTTCACTGTTAACTTTTGTTTTAAGAAACTAATTAGGTACATGCTTACGATTGTAAACCAACAACATAAAATCAAAAACAAAACTTTTTCACACCCATTATCCTTAATTCAAAATTAATCATATTCTCAAATTAAAAGATAAGAATAAAAATGAATTACCTCAACAAAGCTTGGTCCTTATGAAAGCATTTCGTCAAAAACTTCATAGGCATGCAATCTTAAAATCTTACCTTAAGAAAGAGAGAGCATGGTCCTTATGAAAATAGTCAAATTGTGTTCTTGTTGTTCTCTTTGTCTGGCCATATGAGATTAAAAATAAAATGATTTATTTAAATTTACCTTCATGTGAAGATGGAAAATGCATAAAATGAACAAAATTGTGATAAAACTTACTTTCATTTGTTTTATAGATTATCAAAAATAGTATGAAACAATTTTATTTAGACATTTCATCAAGCATGTTTTATGCATATAATTAGGACCACCACAAACATGTTGTGAAAGCCTGCTAGATTAGAAACTAATAATTATCCAAATTATGCCAAAAACAAAAAAAAAACACACAAAACATCATATACTTGAGCATATTCAGGGTCAAATTCACAAAAGCATCAAATTGAAACACCTAAACACAAACAAAAATGGTTTTGATCTAATTTTTTGGTTTTGAGTCATAAATACAGCCGTATTAAATGTGAAAACCGAATCTTATATTATACGAGGCTTTTAAACCCGGGCGATGCCCCGAAGGAGCCATGAAGTTGCTAATAAACTCCTTAATTTTGCTTATTAAACTGCTTATTATCGGCTTTAAAACTGCTTATTAAATCTGCTTATTGTTTGGTTTGTGTGTTATTGCAGCTTGCACATTGCATTTGTAGCTTTCATATGCACATTGCATTTGTACATTGCATTTGTAGCTTGCATTTGCAAGCAAGCATTTGCACATTGCATTTGCAGATTGCATATGCACATTGTATTTGTACATTACATTTGCAGCTTGCATTTGCAAGCAAGCATTTGCACATTGAATTTGCAGGCTAAAGTACTTATTAAAACCTTATTAAAAGTGAAACAAGTTGAAAATATGCAGAGGGAGAAGAAGCCACGATTTAATAAGCAGTTTCTATAAGCACTCATTCAGCTACTAGCCAAAAACAATGAAGCTTAAACTTCTATATTACAAAGAAAATGCATTACATTAACGAATAGGTTACTCTTGCAAGATGGTAACCCGCTTGACTTCCGTAAGGGAGGTCACGGGTTCGATTCTCACGGGGTGTAAAATCCTTTTTTTATTTTCTTGTTATAAATATGTTGGTCACATCCAATTTTACATGTTGAAAGCAATTGTCTTCTTATAAATTAACTCCTATCAATGATTTAAAACCGGAACCGGTAAATGACTATGTTGAAATCAATATTAAATCATGTTCGGAAAACATTGATGTCAAACCAACCGATAGTGTTGTTTCATAAGCAATGACATCAATCCCGTTGATTTTGATGAAAACTTTGAGACAAATAATGACATACATTGTAAATTTTTCAAAATAAAAGATTGTTTCCCAATGATCAAAGTCGTGATTCAAAAACATTTTCACAATGGGATGCCATTAACTTTTATTATTAACAATTTATATGTGCCATTTGGCATCCCGTTCGACCTCAAATTATTTTATAAAGATGACATTAAATTGGGGGCAAGTCTAACTTAAAGACTTTTTTGTAAACAAAAGTGCTTGTCGGGAGATAACCCGGAAAGTAATTTTTATTTTATCTTTCTGTTATCGAGTTTGTCTTCCCAGACTGTCTATACGGCGTATCCAAACCCCATGGATACGCCGTATTGACTGTTTGGACGTTAACAGTCATTTATTTTTCTGCAATTTAATTGTTTTCTGCAGGTATTGGTATGTGCTTAATTACACATACCATTTTCCATTAAAAATGGGCTTAAACGACAAAAAAACGTACCAAAAATACATTGTATTCGTGTGTTTTCACTTATATTGTGCAGAAAATGGATATTCGACGAAAAGATAAAAGACACAACAAAAAGGACAAAACCGAGCACGAGAATGGAAAAAGCGTGAAAAGTCAAAGTCAAAAGTCAACCAAAAAGTCAAAAGTCAAAGTCAAAGCCAAATCTAAAAATGAAGAAATACTTAATGGGCCAACCCGCACCCATCTAATGGGCCGGGACAGCCCATTAAGCATTTATATCATGACTTGCATAAGCTTAAAGTATAATTAGGCCTAAAACCCTAATAAAATAAAAGGCCCGAATTCTCTTTTATATAACTGGCCCAAACCAATTCTTCCTGGCCCAATACAACAATTAACAACGTTAGCCCACAACTCCACTTAACTTATTACATTCTTAGTCCTCAAGGATTAACAAGTTTAGTCCATACACCCAATTATCCTTTGCACCGTACATCCTTCACCCCTAACCCTGTTAGCCAAAATCAAACGCATAGTAACTAAATCCCATTTCCCGCCCAAGCCATAACCCCACTATTCACCCATCACTTTCCTTTGACCCTTCACCCTAAAACGACTCCATCCCATACAACCCCACTCCTCACATGGTGCCATGCCACCTTGGCAATCCTATAAGTTCCCATTGGTTGAGACTTGAAGACAAAAAGATCAATGGCTCACATCATATCACTTGGAGAGCAAGAATTTTGAAAGGTTAAGATGAAGCTTTATGATATCCTCACAGAAGAAACACAACAAACACAACTGTGTTTTGTAATCAGCCTATTTATAAAAGGCTTATTTTTCAGTTGAAAGATATCTAGTGTAACTTAGGAGTAGTTTTACTTTAAATGTCTTAATTTATGTTTCCTTGTCTTTCAATTCACAGCTTTGTACTCCTTTTAAAGTTAATGCAAATTCAAGTTTTAAAGTTATTTTAAATTCTGTCTCATTTTTTAAGCTTTACTATTGAATAAACTGTTCTCAAAAGCTATTTGAAAAGCTCTAATGAGCTTTTATAACCTGTTCTACTAATAAAAGCTTTTCATTTAGCTTTTGTGAGTTTTCTGAGTCATTAGAATCAAAAAGTGTGTTATTAGCTTTTTGGATGATAAGCTTGCAATGGAAGAGCTTATGGGTATTTAGACTGCTTATTTCAAATAAGCTGGGTAGGTTAGAGCTTAATAGGGTTGTATTAGCCTTGTTTTGTGCAAAGGCATTTGTAAGTTCCAAATTTTATTTTTATGTCTACTTTATGCATTTTCTTAATTACTGCTTAATAATGCTTATTTCTCTGATTTTATTGCTTAACTGTTCTTAGTTTAATATGTTCTTAATTTGTTTTGCTTTATCTTCATCTATTTTTAGCTCAAAAGTAATTTTTGAAATTTAAGGGAGTGTTTGGGATAAGGGTCCAAAACTGGTCAAAATAGGTCATAGCTGTCTTTGGGTCCTTAAGTTAAAAAATCAAGTTTAAGGTTCATTGCATACATGGTGTTAATCTGTGGTTTTCTCAGTTTCATATTATGGCTTATTTGATTAGGTGCTCTTAGTTGTTCTTTTCATACTTGTTTATGCCTCAAAATGCTTTGGACATAGATATATTAGTTTGCAATTGACTTGTGTGATTTATAGTCAAATCTGTCCATGTTTTCTAGTCCTATTTTCAAGTTTCTAAAATCCAATTTTCAAGAGCAATTTTAAGTTTGATTAATTTTGTTTTAAGGTCTGAGATTGCTAGCTTAAGCTCATTAGATATCTAGCTTGTTCTGTTTTTACTTTTTTGAGTTTTTATTTTAGCTTTTACTAGCTTAAAACCAAGGCTACACAAGCCCTTTTGTCTTTTAGAAAACTTGAAGAAAAACTCAGCATATACCGAGTGTAAACTGCGCCTTTTTTTTGTTCCAACTTTACTTGTTTGTAGCTTTTAGTGCCATAAGGATAGCTTTTGGCTCTTTAAAACTAGCTTAAAGTAGCCCTTGTAGGCTGTTTTAACCAACTTTTTAGACATAAGTCTTATTTTCTTTTTAAATCCTTTCTAGCTTATTTACTAGTTTATTTTGTTCATAAATGCTTATTAGGTTTAGGTGTTCATCCATTTTCAGCTTCTTGGTTTACTTGTTATTTATTTGGTTTAAAAATAAGCCAAACTAACTAGCTTTTGTTACTTAGTCTAAAAATTAAAACTGCCAACTTTTCTTTTAGCTTATTTTTATGATTTGAAAAAAGTGTCTTTCTTAAGTCGCTACATGGGATGATCTCGCCTTCCAACTCATTATTCTCGGTTGGAACGTGAAGCATAGAAATTTTGCAAAACGTTGATCCATGGTTGAAATTGGAAATGGCACATTCACTTAATATATAATAATTGTCGGGAGTGAAAAGTTCACAAGTTATAAATATAAGTAGTTTTAGCATCTTAACTTATTTTTAACGGTGATTTCGTTTTTAAGCTTGGTTTGAAATAAGTGAAAAGTCGAGAACGATGAATTTATCATTTTTTGGGCATTTTAGGATTGAAATGTTTCTTGTTCTATGATCTCTAAAAGTTATAAAATAACGAAAGTCAAACATGTTAGTTAGTTGCTTAAAAAGAAAAGTACAAAAAAATAAGAAAAAGAAATAATACAAAATATGTGTGTGAATAATTGTAAATATTTAAAAATGGTCAATACGGGGATTTTCTAAACTATTGATTCTTTAATTCCCCTTGATGAACACTGAGCTACTTTTCGAGGTAATAAGTCGAGGAGGATAGAGAATCTTGGCTTTCTAAGTGTTTACTTATGGCATTGCGTGAGGAGACGACAATACTTTAGTATGGAGGATTTTGGTATGTGCTTAATTACACATACCATTTTCCATTAAAAACGGGCTTAAACAATCAAAAACATACCAAAAATACATTGTATTCGTGTGTTTTCACTTATATTGTGCAGGAAACGGATATTCGACAAAAAAGACAAAAGACACAACAAAAAGGACAAAATCGAGCACGGGAATGGAAAAAGCGTGAAAAGTCAAAGTCAAAAGTTAACCAAAAAGTCAAAAAATCAAAGTCAAATCCGTAAGTAAAAAAAAAGAAATACTATAAATGGGCCAACCCACACCCATCTAATGGGCCGGGACAGCCCATTAAGCATTTATATATGACTTGCATATGCTTAATATGTATAATTAGGCCTAAAACCCTAATAAATAAAAGGCCGAATTATCTTTTTTTTTAAACTGGCCCAACCCATTCTTCTTGGCCCAATACAACTTTTAACACGTTTTAGCCACATCAATGAACTTATTACATTGTTAGTCACTCAAGGAACTAACATGTTTAGTCCCTACACCCAATTATCCTTGCAACCTTACAATCTTCACCTCAAAACACTGATTAAACCTAAATCAACGCCACTGTAACTACATCCAGTTCCGCCCAAGCCCTAACCCCACTATTCACCCTATCCTTTCCTTTGACCTTCACCCCTAAAACGTTCTCATCCCATACATCCTTCACCTCAAATAGTGCTATGCCACCTTGGCAATCCTATAATTCAATTGGTTGAGAATGAAGACTAATAGATCAAATGGCTCATATCATATACTTAGAGAGTAAGAATTTTGAAGGGCTGAGATGAAGTTTTATGTTTCTCCACCACAGATGAACACAACAAACACAACTATGCTTGTAATCAGCCTATTTATAAAGGCTTATTTTTCAGTTGAAAGATAACTAGGGCTTTTGCACGGGTGACCATATGATGAGTATTGGTAGTTGGGGCGTTCCCATAAGCAGTAGCAGCAGGTGAGGTGATATGGGTATTCGGTGTTGAGCTTGGTGTAGTGGGCTCGTGAGTTGAAGATAAAGGAGGGACCGGAATTTGTTGGTGGGTTGCTGGAGTACGAGGGGTAAGGGGGTGGTGTGGGGATTGCGGTTGGGCTTGAGGCGATTGGGTAGGGCTCGTGTGAGTAGGAGATGGAGGCATGGCAGTTGGGGGATGTAATTGGTGATTGTTAGGATGAGTGGTTTGGGACGTATGGGTGTTGTGAGGGGGTAGCAAGAAATCGTAGGATGGGGGTGTGTCGGGCGTCATGGACCCAAAAGGGAATTGGTCTTCATCAAAGATGACATGTCGGGAGATTATGATTTTGTTGGTTGAAAGGTCAAGGCAACGGTACCCTCGATGTAGAGCCGGGTAACCAAGAAAGACACATGCTGTGGACCTAGGTTGAAGTTTATGATCAAAGGAAATGTGTGGATAACAAAGGCATCCAAACACTCGCAAATGATCATATGTGGGTGGTTTGTTATGAAGCTTAGTGAACGGTATCTCATTATTGATGGCAGTGGATGGAAGGATATTTAAAAGGTGAGCGGCCATGTTTAGGGCTTCTACCCAATATGATGGAGGTATGTGTGCTTGAAACAGTAAGGTGCGGGTAATGTTGTTAAGGGTGCGTAGCATACGTTCCGATTTCCCATTTTGTTGAGAGGTTTTGGGACAAGAAAACCGAAACTGCATGCCATTTTGGCGAAAAAGGTTGTGAAAGCGGGTATTATCATACTCACCTCCATGGTCACATTGCAAAGCCTTAATATCAACATTAAATTGTTTATTCACATATGCGCGAAAAGTAACAAAGGTATCGAACAAGTCGGATTTATGAAGCAAAGGATACACCCAAACATAATGCGAGAAGTGATCCAAAAAAATAGCATAATATTTAATGCCACTTTCACTTGAGATGGGGGATGTCCATAAATCAGAGTGAATAATATCAAATACAGACCCAACATTCGACTCGGAACTGTAAAAAGGAAGCTTAGTGTGTTTGCCTAATTGACAAGCATGACACAAAGCGGGCAACTTTGTTTTATTATATGAAATAAAATGAGAAGACTCTAAACGACGAAGCATATCTTCACTCGGGTGTCCAAGGCGTCTGTGCCACGTGGTGGGGCTCAATGAAAGCAAAGCAAAGGTTGTGGTAGAGGATGGTTGTTGAGTGACAGGGTATAGATCACCAGTACTATCACAGCGGAGAAGAAGCCGGCGGGTCTGGTAATCCTTCACAGAGAATCCATAAGCATCAAAATCAACAGACACATTATTGTCACGAGTGAATTGTCGAACCGAAATCAAATTTTTAATTATATTAGGTGTGACAAGAACATGATGAAGGTGAAGGGGTTTATGTGGTGTATGCAAAAGGCTATGGCCCGTGTGAGTCACGGGTATGGGTTGGCCGTTGCCAACAAATACAGATTTATACAAGCTTGGATTGCTAAAAGAAGTGAGCATACCTGTGTTCTCGGCTAGATGAGAGGACGCCCCAGTATCCATGTTCCAATTTGATTCTTGTAGAGTCATCGTTTGGAACGCTTGTGAAGACGAGTATGGATGGGCCTGCTGGATTGGTATTTGGGCCGGCTGGGGTTGCACTTGGGCCGGCTGAATTGGCACAGAAGACACCAAATTAGCTTGAGGGTGTGTCATGTATGATGCGGGCTGAGCAGGTGATGGACAATAGTGTCCAAGTCCAGACTGAAGATAAACATAACCCAAATTGTTGGGTTGGGCCGAGTATAGGGGTATAGGGTGTGAAATGGATTCGGCCATGTTGGACTGTTGGAAGTTAACAAAGCCCATGTTGGGTGTAAATGGATATGATCCATTAAAGTAGCTTGATAATGCAACATTATATTGATTGGTAACACCTTGAGACGTGTGAACAACAAGTAGACCAATTGTGTTATTATAACTTGTCATGATGTGCGCTTAGAAGAAAAGTAATACGGCAACAATTAAGCATGCGATATGAAAGGGAAATAATGCAAGCAAATGATAGCAGCAGTAGGCAAGCAAAGACAGGAAAAAAATGCAACGGCAGATTTAAGGATTTAGGGGCGTGTATTTTTTTTGAAGTGTTTAGGGTTGGCTCTGATTACCATAATAGAATATGATAATTCACCATTGAAGGCTAATTGATTTGCTTGTCTTCAATTGATAACAACTATCCTATATATAGGATATAAGAGAACATTCTAGAATCGTTACCATGGGCTTGAGCCCAATACAAATTAATGACTAATAAATACTAATTAATGTCTTGACTTGACTTGGATGATGATTATTGACTCTTGACTTTTATTGTTAAACGTTGAATTGATTTATACAAGGCTAATAATTGATACAGGACATTCTGAACGAAATGACAACGTTGGTGGAGTATTTTTAAATCTGGAAATCTCAAAATGTTGGAGTCTTGAAACCTCAAGACCGTTGTTCAACACATTTTTGCTCAAAAAACTCAACTTGGAGAATCATCTAGAGCAAAATATCAGGGGAGTTTTCCGTTCTAATTCTATTTCTCATATTATTTAAATGTTTTATATATACAACGAGGACGTTGTATAATTTAAGTGGGGGATGGAGAATTAGAACGTATTTGTCCTTATTTTCACAATTTAAATGCTAACATGCTTAAAAATGGATCAAATTTAAAAAAATTTAGCATGACTTTTTGTGAAAAATTACTAGTTACATTACCTAGCGCACTATTAGCCTTATTGTATATTTGTGAGAATTAAGCTTTTCCGTTTCCAATTGCTTACTTAAATTCCACAAAAATATGTGTGTGCCAGTAATGTAGTGGACTTTAGAACTTGGCCTGGTATATCACTCGAGACCTCAATAATAAGTACAATGGATTTAGATGGAGTAGCATCTTAACTGGTAAATTTCTAGAATTAAACTGAAAAGCCTCACATGTTGTTTTATTAACTAACTACACTGGTTAGTTAACCTCCGTGTAACACTTTGTTTACTCTTATTTTTTGAGTAAGATACCCCTAAAACAACATGCTAAGTCATTCCTTTCTTTTTCCACACCAACTAAAAAATTGTTTCGTTTCACCTTTACACCTTAGCATACTGTGTAGATTAAAGCCTATTTCAATCAACGTTGCTAGTTGCTTTCATGTAAAGTTTTGTAGTTCCTGCATCAATGTGAAATCTTTCTGTCTATGTAATGGTCAGGAATATTGCACAATGAAATAGGGATGTTTGTAGCTCGTGTACTTTTGCTACCTTTCACGATTATGGATTATGTCCGAAGAAGTTAAGTTCGAAGGAAAAATTAGACGAACAAATGATGAAAGTGAAGACGATGAAACTACACCGAGATTTATGATTTGGTTTTAAAAAAAATTGAAAGAAGGAAACATAGTCAGTTCAAAAGCCTATACCGATGAAAATATTCAAGGAAGAGTCGACTATTCGTTGATACATTACAAAAATCAACGATGTACAGTATTGTATAAAGTGGCCAATATCACCACTTACGTTGTAAAGTATGTAAAGTTCAAGGATGCAAAGGAAGTTGACCATTATGGGAAAGCCAACTTAGGTTGTCATTGTCATCTTGTGATCAAGACGCTTGTTTATATGTTCACCCTAGATTAGTTGAGTGATCTGAGTGTTTTCATTCCCATATATCGTGAGGAGCTTGGTTTTGTACGGGTGGTTTGATCAAGAAAAAATGCTTAAAGGAAAAATCCTTAACCTCGGTTATGATATATTTTCATAAACCTTTCTAAAGTCTACTTGAGGATAAGTAGGATTCAAGTGGGGATATTTGATAACATCAAATAACGTCATATTTTACTATCATTTATCTCGTATATTTTGACCACTTTTATATAATTATTGCAAGATTTTGGTGCTTAATCGTTTAAATGTTACAAATGCAGTAATTCAGGAGTAACTTGTGAAGAAGAAGCTAAAAGGCGCAATTCTGGAGCATAAACAAAGACATTTGAAGAAAATAGTAATCTGTTACGATACACCGTATCCAACAAGGATGGTACGGCGTATACAAGACACGCGTAATGATCAATTCCCTATATGGCATATCACTCAATTCCTTATACGCCGTATGCACAAACTGATACAAATTAATGTGATTGGTGCAATTAATCCTAATTGACTTAATTATATGGCGTATTAACTCCTCTATACGCCGTATGCACAAACTGGACGTCAATCAATATCTGAAGTTAATGTAAATTGCCAGAAGTTAATTATGATTGATTTGATCTTATCGTGAACTCCAGGGAAATCACCCCGATACGCCATATACCGGAAATACCATACGACGTATCGGCCAATTTTCAGAAACTATAAATAGAGAACTCCACTACAAGTTTTCAGTGTGCAAAAATATATTCTCTGTATACTATTCATTCAAGTTCGAATTTCTGAAGTTTAGAAGTGCAGCCAAGGTCAAGCATCGTCTATAATTCCATAAAAGACATCGTGTAATTCTTACTTTCTTTATCATTCGATTTATAATTGTTTGATAACGTTTGTAATTATGACAATGATTGTGGGCTAATACCCTCGGGTATTAGCCATGCTTATGAAGATTACTATGTTTGATTTGCTTTGATTTTTGGCTCGTTTACTTAATCGTTGATTGTTTAATTATGTTTATCACCTTATGCTTGTTTATGTTGTTGTACATGCGACCTATCATTCAACTGGGTCTAGTGAGACTTAACAGATAATCTAGATGCCGGGATAGCTCTCCATGTTGTGCCTTTTATGTCCCGGACCAATAGAATCACAAATGACGCCTTGTCTGTACCCTTTGATTATGAGCTTAGTTGGGCCGGTAGATGATCTGAAAATTGTTCAACCAGTATTGTTCGTTCTTTGGTGGTGGACTACTGGCGTATAAGACAACATCAAGCAGTAAGTGGGTAAAGTCCCGATGGGATAGGGTATTAACAGGATCACCACTGCTTTAATTCCCTATGATAAATTATGCGGATGCGTTAATTGTGACAGGATTATTCGTGTCTAGGTCTTAGGATGAAGTCCCGCCTAAGTCTAAGAATGTATGCCGCCTCGAAATAAATAGCTATTGCACTAATTAAACCAATTAGCATGTAATCCACTTGTACAAAATCGTGTTTTTTGGGTGTTTGTCACTAAAGGTCGCGCCACTGTAGGTCACATACGGTGACGTTAGGGAGTTCGTGGCTATTTCCATTGAAAAAGAGTGACCAAAACCCGAATATGTGTGTCAAATTAGGCACAAGTTTTGTTGTATTAATCAGTATTAGTGACCGTAAACACTTTATAGTCACGCTAATGGTTTTTGAGAGTAACTATTGTTCGTCGTTTGGCCCCATAAATATATAATATATGTGACATTTGAGATGCTTTATTTAAGTAATTGTGTATTTTGTCTGACTATTTTCCGTCCTGTGGCCACATGAATATATAATAAATGTGACGTTTGTGATGATTTAGTCAAACTCAGATATAAATCATAAACACACCACTAGTTATTGAGTGTTATTTGTTAAAATAGGATTAAAGCCATTGATTTGTTTAATCTTTATTCTTATTAGTGTTTCTAACATTTAACTTGCTTAGTGTAAAATTAATTAATTAATTCTGATTGCTAATTGTTTAATTTAAATGTGTGTTTAAATTCCTTACATTAGTTATTTTCGCCCATGATATTTCCCACCACATCTAACCCTCACAATAAATCCTAATAGACCGTATTCAGGGTACTGAATATGTCATATTGGTCCATTTAACGTTTTCTCTGTAGCAAGCTTATCATAGGTAAAAATAGACAACCCCAACATAACCATGGAGGAGTACATCAGACTCGAAGAAGAAAGAGCTCAAAGTCGCGGGGAGACGTTTAATTGGCAAAATGCCAGATTTGGAAGAATGGAAATTTTATTACGGGACGAAGACTTCACAGCTTTTGATACTGAATTCCCAGCCATCATCTTGGGAAGCACAAACGCTATCTCATCCCAAACCTCACAAGGAACAACCATGAGGGAATACGAAGTCGAAAAGGAAGATTCTAAAATCGAATTCCCAACTATATTCCTTAGTGATTCATTAACTTCCAAGACAACACTCTCACACGAACCCACTGTAAGTCTTCCTTGCAAAAAAAATGACTTCTTGAATATATTTGCACGAATTGACGATGAGGATTATACGGTAATTTTCGACAATAATTCATTTTTTTATAAAATATTTATGTCAATGATTTAAAAACAGATTCGGATAATGATAATAAGTCACCTAGTCCTATGGCTAGTAACTTTGACGATTTAGACTACTATGATTTCGAAAATAAATTTCCTGCCATCATTTACAATGATGGTTTGACGTATAAATCAGACCCTGTAATTAAAACCATGCTTAGAAGTTCTTTGAACAATATGGAAAATGAACATCATTATTGAAAATATGATAAAGGAACAAATGATTTAACCATAATTAATGCGATTTCCTTTTATCTCGATAATCACGATAGGAAGAATGACGATGTCAAAATGCAAACTTCGGAGAATAATACCAAAAGGTCATATGAGCTTTTGAAAACGAGTCTCGATAAAATTAGTGAAAACTTCAAAATAAGGGATTTTATCATGGAACTAAATGTTTATGTCGTGACTTGGAATCATTATGGCACGAAATACCATTAAGACTATTTAAGAATCTTTATGTGCCGTTTGGCATCCCGTTTGACCCGAAACAGTATTATAAGGATGGTGCTCATGCGAATATTGCGGTGGCCAAGGTACGCTTTCCTTTTCCTTGTAAATTTGTAAAAAATTGGCCTCCAAAACCGTATACGCAGTTTCAATTTATTGTCTAATACGTCGTATAAGAAAATTCCCAATACGGCGTATCAAGCGTGGGTATAAAAACCCAGCGAATACGCCTCATTTTTTTCACGCACACCTTTTTACTCTTGACCTAAAATTTTCATCGCAATCAAAGTCTCTGAAACCAATTTCTCTGATTAATCATTCTAAATCCCTATTACCAGGTAATAATTCTTCCCTTTCTCCTTGTTTAATTTCGTATTAAATTAAGAATTAGGGATAGGACTAGGATTAGGGTTTCGAATTTGGTTTTAAAAGGCTTATGCCCATCTCCCTTAGGTCTAATATTAGATCCATGTTATCCCCCACATGTGTAATTAGATCCTAATAGGTAGAATAATGGAATCCCCTCTTTTCATTTTTAATTGCAGAAGCAATACGGCGTATCCACTAAACATGGATACGGCGTATTGCCTTAATTTTACCTAAATTTTTTACCACGATACGACATATCCAACAAAGTCAATACGGCACATTGATCTAATTTAAAAACCCATACGCCGTATTGATTTTTAGGAATACAGCGTATTGATAAACGATGCATCCATTTGTTTGAATACGCCGTATCTCACCTCTGAACAGAATGATTAAAATCTTTGTATTGATTTTGCAGATATGGCACCCTTACCTCACTATAACCCGAGGCACCCATGGCTTAGATATCAGGTTGAGGGGTACACCGAGGACATAGTGCACGACTTCGAGCGGAGAATTGAGACTATATGGGATAGATCGGTTAACCGAGTGCACATACTTGACTTTGAGGGATTGACTCCTGAGATGAGGTAGGATTTGGCTATGAGATTGAGGATGGTATATACTAGTGAGGATGGACAACAAGTATTTGTGAGTCATGCTTGGAGGAGGTTGTTTGGGATCCGAGCTCCTTTAGTTCGTGAGTTTATTTTGGAGTTTCTCAGCACTTGTAGGATGAAAGATACATAGATGGGTTTGGATGTTGCTAGCACATTATGTTTTTAGTTAGGAGGAGTATGACATGGAGACAATTTATTCTGGCGCTAGGACTACACACCGAGTAGGAGATGGCACAGGCTGGGTTTGGAGCATATTGGACTTAAAGTGAGAGGATTATCCCCGACAAGGGGGACTTGAGGGATTATTGGATCGAGATTTCATATGATCGAGATTTCTTGGGGGCGGCTCCTACTTATGTTCACATTCTGAGACAATGTGAGGAAGACTATGCACAACGATGATAGCATACTAACCATATCTGAAAGGATACATATTTTTTCTTTTATTTTATTTCTTTTTTTTTTATTTTTTTTTTGGCCGGAGAAGGTAACCGGTGTTGATCTCTTTTATATTAGGAGTATGGATCGGGGGACTGCCAACGTCTCATATTTGTTATCCTAGTATCTGTTCAGGCACGCTGAGGGGAGGAAGAGTGGAGCCAGGTTATCTAGAGGACACTTCATCGGACGCTTGGCTGATCAATTTGGTTTAGTTAGTGATGAGGGACAGAGGGGTTTAACTGTTATCTCCCGAGAGCTTCCAGTGATTGATCTACATGAGCTTGTCAGGCTCAAAATCTGTGGGAGGTTTGGAGACACATGGTCTTGGGTAGCCCCGGGGCCAGAAAGATAACAGGCTGCTGCGGCTGGTGCCCATGAGGACGATGAGGCTGGATCGGTAGTGGACGTGGGTGCTCAGGACGTTCCAGGACCAGAGCAGGCACGCTCACCTCACTCGCTCTCGCCGGGACTATGTCATAGAGGATTGAGAGGGTCGAGGAGGAGATGCGTGATTTACGGAATGATGTTTTAGGTTTGCGATGAGTTGTCGAGAGCTTTACTACAGAGCAGTCTAGAGTCTCCACCTGGCTGATCAGATGTATGACATAGATCATGGATGCCAACGGCCACACTATCACGGCATTTCCGATAGCACCTTGTGGTAGCTCACGTTATGCCCTACCTGAGGGTTGTCTGACAGGGACAGGCGATGCCAGTACTTCCGCAGCCCCTCATGCCGATGACCAGCCCGATCCTTGATCTCTTCCCTTTGCTCTCTTGATTATTATCATATTTTATGGACTTGTACTGTATATTGATAAAACTTGACTACCATTATGTTTTTAATACTTGATGATATGACTTTTTGGTTTACTTGTGTGTGATAGAATTAAGACTGACAGTGAGTTCAGCATCACAAGATTATTAGTTTATAGAAATCGCAAGCACCACAAAATTAATGGTAAATGTGTGTGAAAAGAAGGAAAAAGGTCGAACTTAACGACCAGCTGAAACAAAAGTGCTTCCCGGAAGACAACCCGGTTGTTTTTAAATTGTTTGTCGCATTTAATTGTTTGAATTTTAATTAATTATTGAGTCTGTCTTCCCAGACGTCACATACGGCATATCGAACCCCTGTAGGATAAGAACGTTAGGTATGGTTAGACGTTAACAGTAATTTTTAAATCTTAGTATTTAACTTCAGTATTTAATTGTTTTTCACAGATTACATACGGCGGTATCCTAGGGTTTGGGATATTACGGGCGTTATTGTTAACAGCTATTTGTGTGGTTTAATTGGTTTGCCCTGTATATGTATGGACAGCAGAAGTACAACATTTGCATACGAACGTCTTATAAACTTTCATACTAGGACCTTTGGCCTAAAACGTAATCGAGTTTTTTTAAAAAAAAAAAAATTTTTTTTTTTTTATGGTTTACTCTGAAATATGTTCACGTGTTGAACTCTCAAATTTAGAGGCATTTCATAAAGCCATCATCAACACGCTTTTTGCTTCAACACTCAAATATAGAGAACCATACGGAGTAAACTTTATCAGGGGAGATTTCCTCATTCTAATTCTTGTATCCCATATTATTTGATTGTTTTACCTATACAATGAGGACGTTGTATAATTGAAATGGGGGGATGGAGAATTAGAACGTACTTATCCTTATTTTCACAAATAAAATGCTATATGCTTAAAAATGGATCAAATTTTATTTTTTTAGCATACTTTTTGTGAAAATCACTAGTTACATTACCTAGCGCAATATAACCCTTAATGTCAATTTGTGAGAATTAAGCCTAATACGTTTCTAATTTGCTTACTAAAAATCACATAAATTATGAGTGTTGCCGGTGATGTAGTGGACTTTAGAACTTGGCTTGGAATATCACTCGAGACCTCAATGATGAGTACTATGGATTTAGATGAAGTAACATGCTTGACTGGTAGATTTCTAGGATTAAACCAAAAAGCCTACATGTCATAATATTAACCAACTACACTGGTTAGTTAACCCCCATGTAACCCTTTTGCTTACTCTCACTTTTAGAGTAAAGATACCCCTAGAATAACCTGCTAAGTCATTCCTTTCCTTTTTCCACACCAATTAAAATTGTTTCATTTCGCCTTTTACATCTCTAGCCTGCAGTGCTAGTTTAAGCCTATTTTAATCAATGTTGCTAGTTGCTTTCGTGTAAAGTCTTGTAGTTCCTGTGTCAAAGTGAAATTTCTCTATCTCTGTAAAGGTCAGGAAAATTGCACAATGCAATGGGAATATTTTATAGCTCGTGTATTTTGCTACTTTCGCGATTATATGTTATGTCCGAAAAAGAAAAGTTAAAAGGAAGAATCAGCCGACAAATGATGATAGTGAAGACGGTGAATTGTCACGATATTTATGATGTATTGTTGGCAAAAAAAAAGATAGTCGGTTCATTGAGCTTATACCGAAGAGATTATTTGAAAGGATCGATTATTAGTTGATACGTGCAAAAATCAACGATGTAAAGTATTGTAAAAAGTGGCAGATATACACTTATTTTGTAAAAGTATGTAAATTCGGGATGTAAGGGAAGTGAACCATTATGGGAATTGCCAACTTAGGTTCGTCTTTTGTCATTTCTATGACGATTGGCGTTTGTTTCATATGTTCGAGTCGCTTGTAATGGCACGGTCGAGAAAGTTACTAGCTAAACCGCACATATTTGTTGCTTTAATCTATTTGTTTTGTATATGTTATTCTAACAAAACCATTATACTTCCCTTCCTGATAATAATTATGATCTACTCGAATGAGGATGTGTTCGTGAGTGGATGTCTATTCGTCGTTTACGGCCATGTTGCATGTCTCAGCTGCCTTTTATAGGTTTGGACGACGACTTCGTGTTCTTGAAGTCAAAAGTTCATTACCTTTATCATTCTGTCATCCTAAAAAGATAATGATTTAAACCAAGCCTATTTATAAAATACCCGATTTACATTTGACTTGTTACTCCTTAGCTTAGAGGTGGGAGATGTGTATCCTTGACAAGGCGTATGATACGAAGGCTCAATCACGACCGAGCCAAAGATGCGTATACTTAAATTTTACTACACTGAGATTAGTTAGTGATTTGAGTGTTTTATTCTATATTTTGCAGGTGCTTGGTTTTTTGTTACAGAGTGGTTAGGAACATAAAATGCTTACGGAAAAAATCCTTAACTTCGGTTGGGATACATTTTCAAAAACATTTCTGAAGTCTAATTGAGGACAAGTAGGATTCAAGTGGGGGGTTTATTTATATATCATAAAATAACGTCCCTATATCCATCATTTATTACCATTATTTTACCCACTTTATATAATTATTGCAATATATTGGTACTTATTGCTTAAAGTTTATTATTGCAGTAATTATGAAGTAACTTGTGAAGACAAAGTTGAAAGGCACAATTATGGAACTAAAATGAATACATTTGAATAAAACTGTTATCTGCTACCATACGTCGTATCCAGCAAAAAGATACGGCGTATCAATGCCAGCTCATCACAAGAATACGCGTAATGATAAATTCTCGATCCGGCGTATCACTGCTCACTTATACGCCGTATTCCCAGCTGGTCATCAGTCAAAGATACGAAGTTAATGTGATTGATGGCAATTAATCTTGATTGATTTGATCTTATCGCGAACTCCAAGGGAATTTAACCCATAGTCGTATGCAGTTTACACATACGGAACGTATCCAGGTATTTTCAGGACATATATACGAGGCTCATAAACGAAGGTTTTAGTGTGCAAAAATTCATTCTCTATACCTTAAACTATGAGTTGAACTTTTCCAAGATATTAGAAGCAGCCACGGTCAAGCACCAACCATAAATTCATAGCAGAATCGCTGTAATTCGTACTTTTTTTATCACTTCGATTTCTTATTGTTTGATCACACTTGTAAAATGCCATGTTGTGGGCTTAATTACCATCGAGGTATTTTAGCTATGTTAATGAAGATTATAATGTTTGGTTTGTTTTAATTTGGCTTGCTTAATTTATCGTTGTTGTTTGATTATTTTATCGCCTTATACTTGTTTATGTGCTTGTACATGCGACCTATCATTCAACTGGGTCTAGTGAGACTTAACCAGTAATTAGATACCGGTGATATAGGGCTTCTCCATGCTTACTGTTTTGTTATGCCGGATCTACAGGACACAAATGACACCATGTCCTTACCTTTGATTATGGCTTATGTTTGGACCGGT
Source organism: Tanacetum coccineum (assembly GCA_026074375.1). Lineage (NCBI taxonomy): Eukaryota > Viridiplantae > Streptophyta > Magnoliopsida > Asterales > Asteraceae > Tanacetum > Tanacetum coccineum. The sequence continues at coordinate 32,272 of BQNB010023433.1, forward strand.
AGAGAACACGATAATTGATTCAACCGTAATATTCTTAATTATTGGTAAATTAATTTGGGTGGTGGATACCGTCGTTATAAGACAACATCAAGCAATAAACGTGGGTAAAGTCCGTTAGGCTAGAGGTATATATCAGGATCCCACTGTTTAATTCCTATGATAAGATTTTAATTAAACTATTTAGGATGCTTTATGCGAATGCGTTAATTGTGACAGGATTAATCGTGTCTAGGTCTTAGGATGATGTCTCGCCTAAGTCTTAAGAATAATATGCCGCCTCGAGATAAGTAGCCATTGCACTAAACAAAAAAATCAACAATTAATCGGATTTAACATGGTTAATACAGTTTTCTATTATTTGGCTTGTACCGCTTCTTGTCTTGTGATTATTAGTTTGGTGTTATTGGTTTAGAATTAACTTTTGTCACCGCTAAACCTGTGACAGTCTCTCAGACTAAAAATCCCCCTTTACCTTTAGTAAATATGTATAACATAGGTTTAACCAGTAATTAGACTAATCTAGATAGATTAAAATACTGATAGAATATTAGGTTAACTCTCACTCTTAGTGTTCGACACCCTACTTACCGCGAGGCTACATCTTAACCGGGTACACTGCCCGTTAAAGTGTTGTCTTTAGGTTTGTCGGCTAAATATAAATGTAAAATTTGTAAAAATCGTAAATATACATCACCGAGGACACATCAATAATTAAACTTGGTTAACAATATGTGCTGTAAATCGGTACATACAGGTAGGCTAGGCCAATTTGGGTGTAACACATAGTTTCAAGGGTATTAATGCTCTTCACTAATGATGGTTAACCAGAAAATTATGAGAACGTGAAAAAGGATAGGCTCGGAGTGTTGTACTAGGGTGATTACTACACTAAAGCATGAGTGACATGGCAAGGGCTGTTTGTGGGATAGTTATATGATGAGGTGACCATCATAAACAATTACAGGTTTAAAACATGGTTATTCTCAGTGCCTCTTTCTAGCAAATCCTTAATACTTACTTGCGGTCTCAGGATGCATCACAAAAACATGTTATAGATTTATTACACTGCCGGTACTCTCATAATTTAATGCCGGATACAATGTTCCAGATAAGGCGACAACAAATACCATTCGTACACATCCGTTAACGGACGGAATAGACACATATAACTGCATTCGAACCTTAACTCGAACAAGCTAAAGGTAAAAACTATCTTGGGTATCAAAAATGGATACCCGAATTCCTATTGATCTAAAGGCGAACTCGCATTTTGGGGTTTCGGAATGGTGGAGGGAAGGAATTTTGGAGTGGTTTTTTTGCTAGTCATATAAATTCTTATCCATGAGACGCTATTAATACTCGGTTTTTGTCTGGTCTTGATTTGAGATTGCTGTGTCATATTAAATTAAAAATATTTTTTTTTTATTTTGGTGAAATTTCTCCGTTTATGCTATGTTTCGATATATTACCCATCATTTTAAGGACAAAGCAAGTGACAATTGAATGAATAGTTTCTAAGGTTTATTTCCCCCTACACTTAAGTTAAACATTGTCCCCAATATTCTATAGAAGTACCCGTATAAATGAATAAATGGAAAAGAAAACAAGTAAAAAAAACTAGTACTCCTCTTGTTTGCTCAACAATGGAAAAGAAACATGAGATAACTGGTTAAATCGTCCTCCAAGAATCATCTAATGAAACTTCCTAAGAACTTCCAAGCTTCTTCTTATCAAATATAACTTGTAATCAAAGACAAAGACAACTACACCAAGCGTAAAATTGGCGGGATAATGATATATACAACAAAATTTTAGGGTTAACTCTATGAAAGCAGTAAAGATAGGATGAAAGTGATGATATAATCCTAGGTTTCTGCAGGTCTACAAGAAAGTTACAAATTTTTGATATTGCACATTTTATTTTTCAAGAATAATTGAAATTTTTTGAATTTTCACATGGCCAGGGGCGTGACGCCGTCAAGATTAATCCTGACGCCGTTTCCAGCCACTGTAAAGATTTTTTTCTTCGTTTTTCTTGAAAAATTTCCTGCACGCAATTTTGTTAGTTATATCCTTTGTAAAATATTGCATAAAACCTGAGATTAATCATTACAATCATATGACTCGAAACTGACGCGAATTAATCTAAACAATTTATTTTAAATGTTTGAATTAGTTCTTATAAACCGGATATTTTCTCTTACACTTACTTTATGCAAAATAACTTTGATTGTCAATAAGACGAAGTTAAAAACAAAGCAAAACATGATTACAAAAATAATTCAAACATAAAAGAATAACCGAAAAGAATTAAAACACACGACAATCCTAAATGCGAGAAGATTAAATATTAGGTTGTCTCCCAAAAAGCGTTTTTCTTTATTATTGAGTCTTGTAGCTAGACTCAAAGTCACACGTCCTTACGTAACTTCGTGTAGGCTCACATGCTCATGGATGATCCATTCTTTCATACTTTCATCCACTTGGTATTCGGGACCTAGGTTCAAACAATTCTTGTACATAAATTTGTTCTTCTCGTAGGCATTCCTAAATCCGTTAGGTAGATCTCTTTGACTTAGCACAAGGATGGGTGGGATTTTACTCCACGACACGTGCCCCCAATTTTTTTTAAACCCTAGGTATGTACGGGGCATTTGGAATAGATGTGTAGTTGTCAAAGATCCTTGTGTGAAAGGTCTATAATTCCTTAGGACATAGTATTCATGTTTAGTGATTTTTCTTAAAGGGTTTTGCCCATCAAACTTCATCCATATTTAATTTAGGAAAGACTAAACTCTCTTAGTCTTATAATATCACAAAAGTCCTTGTTGTAAGTGAAACTTCCTATAACACATAGACATCTACAGAGAGAACAAATTGGAATATGGGTCTTCCTGTTACTTTCCTAGATCCCTTCTACCATTATAGTGTTTTAGACTTTTACGCATGAGAATTGTCATTGTAAAAAGGGGTCAAGTAGGAATCAAAACTTCCTAAACCCAAATCATAAATTGGAATGATAAGTCTTCCATCTGAAATATTAATTCCCTTTTGCGGCATAATTGTCTGCTTACCATATTCTTCTGTATTCAGCGTCTTCACCATCATCAGAATCGTCTCCGAATTATGAAAAGGAGAAACAAGTGTTGTTTACCGATTCATCATATCGGTCTGAATGGTCATTAATCAGATTTCATTAGGTTGTTGTGTGAAACCATAAAGAAATTGGTTAATGCTCTCTAGGCGAGAATCGATGTAGGCCGTCGCTTGAAGCTTGCGACGTCGTCTCCACGCTCTGTATGCACAATTCTTCATGTAAATGGTGTTGAGGTCGTGTTCTATGTCCGTTTTACATTCTCCAATGATCCCAAGTCACATGTATTTCTCCAAATGCATCCAAGTGCTAAAAACCTGAAAACAAACGATTAAGCACATAATCTGAGTATATTTGCATGATTTAGGGGTTTAAATGACCTCGAAATAGTGTATAAAATGACACCTCATCAAATACCCCTACACTTATGATTTGCTTGACCTCAAGCAAAATAGGCTTTTTTACCTAGACAATAGTAATATTGGGAGCATTTAAGCTACTCTTTCAAAGCAGCTTACGACACAACCTTATAGACCTCGTAATTAAAAGCACGGAAAGTATATACTAGCTCCTCACATTTATGTACAAGAATTTGAGGTATCTATATATATATATATAGAGAGAGAGAGAGAAAGAGAAGCTAGATCGATTGAGAATGTTTTTATTTTAAGAAGATTGAGAAGGTTTTCAAAAACGATAGATTTTTAACTTTGATTCAAGTTTTTCAAGCGTAGAACTCATTTTAATGTGATTATAATCTAAAATGTGTAAAAAAATGAATCAATGTTAAAAATCTCTCGATTTTGCGATATAAGTACAATACTGAATCATTTGTACAAATTTAATGAATCATTACCGTAACTCGATTTTAACAATGATTTGTGAATCAAATTTGTGATTTATAGATTCTATTCACTATTAAATGATGTTTACTTGTGAATTAAGTCAAAAATATGAATCAATTTGCTCAAATGAAGATTTCTCAAACTTTTCAATATAAAAACCTTCTCAATGGAACCAAAGCCTATATATATATATATATCAAATATATCAAAGGGATACGAGCGACAAATAGGCACCAATAAAGTTCGATACAGAACAAGCGCCTCCGGACATCATGCAATTACAATAACATATCTACCAAAGACACACCCTTAATTAACATCGCGACCAACAACATATCTACCAAGGCTCTCAGGGCATCGTGCAATACAACTAAGGCAACATGGCAAACACTTGCCAGTCAATGATAATCTAGACCTCAAAGCTCGCAAGCATTCTCATACCACATTACCACGTAAAAGTACATATTATGCAATATGTACGTTCAAGGTTAATTCATTTTCAAGTGGTCTTAGACTTCACATATTCCGTCCCCTTCCCCTAACATAATTTAAGAAAACTACCCCCATCATTTCATAGTCCTTCGTGAATTAAGCATAGTTGATCAGGCTATGCTTAATTTAGGAAAAACTATGAACCGCTCGGGCTAGTTAACTTTTGTCAAGTTCGAGGTTTTCAAAAAAAACTCTAGTTTGGTTATAGTTGCATTTTCTTTTTATTATAAAAAGCATTCTCTATAACCTTGGCTCTGATTACCGATCTGTCACACCCCGACAACGGCGGAAACATAGAAATACGACATACTGATTTACATTATCATACCGTCAAATTTACAAAAGATCTAGATTTACAATAGTCACAAGTTTACACTTTTGAATTTTAAATGTACAAGTTTCAAGTTAACACCCCACATGTGTACTTCTTAAATTTCCATATCTCTCATTTACCTTGGTTCGCAACACACCTGAAAATGATACTCGAAAAGGTCAACAATAATGTTGGTGAGCTCGCAAGTTTGAAGAAAACCCAGTCGTTGTGTCAATATTTCAAATAATGGACAATTTTAAAATATGACAGTGTATATATGTAAAACATTTCCAATTCTATGACTTAGCATCCCCGCTAATCATACACCGTGACCTAGCATCCCTCTGCTAGTCATCACAACAGCATATACCCATGCTCTTGTAGTCGCAACTCTGAGGTCACCCGCACCTAAAGCCTACCAACTGAAGCATTTACTTAGGGCAAGACCATCACAAACATAGCAAATCCATGCTAATCACATACATTGCCATGCACCTCGATGCACGCAAGTACAATCAAACCACATAATATTCACATAGCATTTATAAACACATAACATTGTCCTAAAAACAAAACCACGTTTCACACAGTAAGAAAACACATTCAAAACAGTTTTGAGTATCATTTTCCCCCAATGGAAAAGACATAAAAAATGGAGAGAACTCACCTCAACAGATGATAATAACCGCACAAATAATCTCTACACATCGCACAACGGTACCCGGCCATGACCTAACATTATTATTTTCACCTTATTAACATTTTGTACAAACTTGCCTTATTGTACAAGCGTTTGTCCTTACTCACACAAAATCCTTGTTCTCATTACAAAACCCTTATTCCTATTACAAAACCCTTATTCTCATCACAAACCCTTATTCTTATTACAAAATCCTTATTCTCATTACAAACCCTTATTCTCATTACAAAACCCTTATTCTTATTACAAAACCCTTATTCACATTACAGACCCTTATTCTCATTACAAAACATTTTGGTATCATGGTTGTGTGGTAACTACGTAAAACAACTCGATGCACTTGGGCTAAGTGCGACATCAACACATAATACTCAAAAATATACCCAACAACTAAAACGAAATAACTGTCCAAACGGTTAGAGGAAATCCTACGAGAAATGAGTAAAAACCCAAAGATCCGAAATAAAAGAATAAACATCTTCGTAACGTTAAAGTATATATATTTAAATGTATATATGAAAATAAAATAGTAATATTTTATTATTTTCATTTTTTATCAGGCTAAACCGAGGAAGTATAAAATCTTGCCATCTTAGTATGTCCGCGTTCGATCGTTTAATCTTGACACTTAATGTTTATTAAAAAGTCACATTTTGTCCTTTAGTCGAATCGACACAAAATAAGTTTTCTATAATATTTTCTAGATGTGATTTATTTTTATAAATTTTGACATGACCCGTTTGTTTGTAAGAGGTTCCCAAGGTTTTCAAACCTTAATTTCTACATTTTTCACAAATTCCCAAAGTTTTGACAAAATGCCAAAAATCCATAATCATGAGTCGATTAACCAAACATGACTATATTTGACCATTTTAACAATTTTTCACTCTCGTATGTATCCGTAACCCATTTATCCGACTTAGAAGTCCAAGTTACTAAGTTTCCACCCATTGGGCCTAAAAGCCCAATGTTAGTCCAATAGCCTTTGTCAAGTCTTACATATTCATTTTCAATCCCATTTAAGTCCACTAACTGATCTATTCGTCATTGGGCCTTATGGCCCATTAAGAGTTTTATAATTAGCTCAAAAATTTTAAATCAAAAGTATTTACACTTTATTGGTCCGAAGCCTCAATATGAGCCCGAAATCGCATTTATAAGCCCGAAGTCAAAATATAAGTCCAAAACTTTTATATAAGTCCGAAAATATAATCCCGAGATCAAATGTATGCCGAAATCAATATAAGCCATAAACCAAATATAAGACGAATACAAAATAAGCCGAGACCGAATAAGCCAAGACCATATAAGCCGAAACTTAATATGCCAAATCAAATAAGCCGAAGCTTAATAAGACAAAATCTAAATAAGCCGAATGGCAAATAAGCTGAAACTAGACCAAATGGGCCAAGCACAATAACCTTTTCCTTACCTTTTCTCTTTTCATTGGGTCGTGACCACACAAAAGCCCAAATAACAAATAAGCCCTAACTGAGCTTATTTTTAAGCTATGTTTCAAAATAAGTCGAAATAAGCTCTTGACACAAAAGTTATTTTACCATCACAACCATAATATAAGAGTGTTCAATCTTTGTTTCTTCCCTTTTGTCCATGTCGAACCCAACACACCCTTATTCTTTTGTTTTTATATTTTTTGTGTTTGATTTTTAACAAACGCACCGTACAACTAGCTTCTATGTATCATTAAACACTAAAAAGTACAAGTTAAAGAAAAATTTAGAAAACTTACCAAGAGGGTTTTAAAAAAGCTAGAAGAATGCGAACCGACTACCCAAACGTAGTTTAATCAATAACCCAAACACTAGAATCAAACAAAGACTTCTACACCTTCAAGTTCTTGATTAAAGTTTAACAAAAATGAATGGTTTTGTGGTGTTTATGATTTCGGATGAGAAAGACAAAAAGGAAAAGAGAGAAAAATGATTTCAAAGCTCATGCACTATGTGTGTTTAAGGTTGTGACAAAAGAATTATGTACCATGCTAGGAAAAGGCAAGCTAAAATTTTGCCACCTTCTCTCCTTTGTTGCTCCTAACCGGCCAAGTATCCAAAGAGGCTCGGGTCTCCTTCTTTTTGTGTCGGGTTCACTTAAAGCTCAAAGTTCATCAATTTAAAACGTTACTTGAAGTTAATATTTTTATTAAACTTAAAAATATTTTTCCAAGAACTTAGAATATTTACACGACATATTTCCCTCTTAAACTTCCCAAAATTCATTTGAACATTAACGGACGTGTCGAGACTAAAAGACGAGGTTAGTTCAAATTTAACCGACATCCTACTCACAAGTTTAAAAGTTTCTCAATTTCAAAATATGATTTGTCATCTTAGACTCGTTCAAAAATTTCACTTTCACGGTCATTACGGTCTTTAATTAAATTTCACGAATACACTCGTTTTCTGATAACTTTTAAATCACACCTCAATGGTTTACGTTCTAGACGAACGTTACATAAAATTCTGAAATAACTTCATTAAATTCACCCAAGATTATTAAACCCGTTCTCAAATTAACTTTCGTGCCGGTACGCGTTGCGTGACGATTTTTGCGGAACACGGGAAAAATTCCCGGAAAGCATTAAAATGACAACATAAACACTCCGATACGAAAAGATGAATCGAAAGTGATTCACTTACGGAACTCAAGACTCTCTCAACACCCGGTTAAATTGTAACCGATTTACGTAAAATAAGTCAACCGAAGTCAACTTTTCAGCTTTCTCCAAGAAAACTGGCAAAATTGAAAGACACCGATATAATTATAGTATTTTAAAATACTAAGACCCATGAAAAGTTTACCGGTTATCACAAGTTTATGAAACTCCAAGAAAATTAAGAGATTAACACTAGGAATCAAAGCGCCTCTCTTAAGGACCTAGAAACCCAAATCGAGCAATTAACCAAAGAACTCCATTCTAGGACAACCAATGTAGCTCCTAGCTCATCTATCGGACACTGCATAGTGGTTAATGTTAATCATGAGACGCCAAATATACCTATCTATTCAAGTAAGCTTAACAATCTCCACAGAGTATCTTTTCTGTCTGATTCTGACTCTCAGGTAACTCAAAATAATGAGGATAGGATGACAAAGGTTTTACTGTGCAAATTACCTCCTAAGGAGCAAAATCCAGGGAATTTTACACTTCCTTACACTATTGGTAATTTTAACTTTTATGTTATGGCCGATTTAGGGGATAGTGTAAATGTCATGCCTATTTGAATTCTTGAAGCTCACCAACCTTAGGAAAACCAATATGCTTATAGAAGTGGCCAATATGACGAAAAAAGAACCATTAGGGGTGGTTGAAAACATTCTAGTAGGAATTGATAAATTCTTATTCCCTTCTGATTTTGTGATCATCAGTAGGACCCCTAATGAAACTATTATCTTAGGCAGACCCTTTCTAGCTACCATTCATGCCAAAATCCATGTTTTTAACAAGGAAATTTCGCTTGGGGTAGGTAACAATAGGATTAAGTTTGACATGGAGAAAAAAGACCCTAACTTTATGATCCCTATGGAAAAATCCTTATGATGAATTCAATCAGCAAAAATGAACCTAGTTGCTCCCCTTCGAAATCATTAAAAGCAGACAATCTGCAGGTTAGGCAAGAACTACAGGTTAAAAAGAAATTAAGGCTTGATGAATACATTCCTGTTAAACATTTTTGTAAACCTATCATGCAAACTTACAATGAAAAGTGAGGATGTGTCCCACCTGTGACCCTGACAAGAGTTATTACGACAGAGGGGTCAAAATCTACGGAAGAACTAGGGCCGAGAATTTAAGAATTTGGTATTGTAACCATGATAGTGAAAGAAAAAATATGAAATAGGTAGGACTATCATTTCCTGATTTCTTACTAGTCAGATATGGAGGTTGTCAGTTGAATAACTCAATCTAGGGATAAAGTTATGCGGATTGGTATTAAAAAAATTCACATGATGACAAACCTAGGCCTAGGGACTACACCTTTAAAGAATGGATGATAGTTAAAGTTGGACACACAGATGTGAACAAATCTGTAAAGAAGGCCTTGCTGAAATCCTGGGTCATCGGTTGTTTTAAAGAGGCATTGGATCCTGACAAAGACCTGATGAAAAAAAGCTTTGATGATTATAAGTTGTTGTTTGATCTTGAAATCGAATAACCAGCCGATGAATATGAATTAGGAATTGGAAAGAATGGTCATATTCTTGATATGATATGGGAAAATTGTAAGAACATCCAAGGAAAGGCCAAAGAATGGTGGTACGATTATTGGTTAGAAGAGGACGAAAAATAGGCAAATAGGGATAAGAAATATGATCCACCTATGGTTCATATGGAAACTTTTGAAATAACTAGATATTCGTTTGATAATGGGAATAGCTTCATATGTGTTACTGACGAATAAAAGACACCTTGTCTCTAAGACGAGAGAACGGATCACGATTCAGAAAAACGACCCGACAAGAAATGAACCAAGGAAAAGATACCAACAACGAAACATAGAGTGGGCATGAGTCTAACTTAAAGACTTGTTAATAAACAAAAGTGCTTGTCGGGAGACAACCCGTCTTTTTATCAATAAAATTAATTTTCCGCATATTAGTTGGTTTTCATGTTTTACTTTGTTTTGTAGGTTTCAGCAGTTAGGAGACAACTTTCGAGACCGACTCGACTCATAATTGTGTGGCAGCTTTGCTGATTTAGCTGCAGTTACAGTTTAACATACATGGTTACGCCATAACCGATTTAATTACGATGTAAACCCTATTATGGTTACGCCGTAATCGTATAAATAAAAAAATCTTTAAAAAATATATATACCACATGATTATGGCGTAACCACCAGAGTTACGTCGTAACCTCTTTCTGAAAAACCTTAAAATTAAGTTTTGAACATTGCTAAACCTTGTATATCTAAATGAACTTTGTGGGTATGTTTCTTGGAAACCCTCACGAGACTCCACTCATCTACTTGGGCCACCAATTGGTTTAAAAGGCTTTTTGCATATGCTAAATGCAACCATGATTCCTATGAAAGTGAGTTAGGTTTGTATAACTTGTATACTTATCTTTGAGCGATTTTATGCTATTAGTTTGTTTTAGTAATCACAGGGGAAAATGAGCTTTGCTCACGATGGAGATTTTCTTGATTTCTCCACTGGCTTATTACATTTCATATGTTCAGAAGCAATGCTCAAGGGAGTTTCTTATTCTAATTCTACTCTTCCTCTTTATTTTATTTCTTTAATGTACAATAGGGACATTGTACAAAACAAGTAGGGAGGATGGGAGTAGAATTATCACTTGACCTATTCTTGCCTTCGATTTTTCTAGTTTTCTTTGAAAAATGATGACTGATTTTAAAATTTTTGTCATATTTTTTCTTACTAAACTAGAATTAATCTTTGCCGAATGTACATTACCCTTTATTTTTACTTAGTGAGATTTAAGCCTAATGTTCCATTTTTATCTCATTATACAAAAATCCACCAAAAATATTGAGTGTGCCGGTAGTATTGTAGACTTTAGAACTTCGCATGTACATCATTTCGAGACCTAATTGATTAGCAGGAATAGATGGTTCGAGAAGGAAACATTTAGGAATTCATCTAAATAAGCCTATATGTGTGTGTTTGTCGACTAGTTACACTTACTTGTCGACCTCCCGTGTTAAAAACCCTTTGTTTGCACTCATCAATAATGCAAGATACCCCTAGATCACCCTTGTTTAGCCAATCTATATTTTCACCCATTGTTATATGTTTCGTTACACCATTTTGCCTTAGCCAAACCTATAGTCTATATTTATCCTCGTGTTGAAAATTCTGGCTACCTAAGTCCATGATTAAGGAAAATGGTTTGAAGATTGGAACTTTTGTTGATGACATATTATTTTGATCATAGAAGACCCCCTGCATTATCACTTTCGATATTGTTTATCTTAAGTGGGGGGATATGTTATTTATGTCGAGAAGTATAATAAAAAGAAAAAAAGAAAAAGGTGGTGCAACTATAAGCCACCTAATGCGATAACTCCTGAGGTTGGTTACGTGTTATAAAACCAACTAAGTATAAAGGTGGTGCAACTATAAGCCACCTACTGATTTTGAGGATGGTGCAACTATAAGCCATCCGATGTTATGAAGAATGGGTTAGCACGCCCCGTAAGATCTCATTATTAGCTAACCCACTGTGAAGATATGATCAAGTTTTCGTACTTAAAGACTTGGACTATGGATGGATAGTAGCCAGTTATGGATATCTTAGATTATATATGACTATTTATTTTGTGTTTTTATCCTAACACCAATTAAATGTATATCCCATGTCTATCCTAACCACCCAATAAACCTGTGTTATGTCACCCATGTTGCCTTTAAGAATTATTTAGACCCTAACTCTAACTGGTACAAATTTATGTACTCTCCAAGCTTATGATGGAATACATACTATGACTGTGCAGATGATCGATCACCCTAAAAATGAACACTTAGACTAGTTGAGAGTTGAGTGATTCGTGATCCCCTTTTTGTGAAGTGTTCGGGTTTGATGTTTCTAGCATAAGTCTGTTATAGATTCATTTCTTTGAGTTAAATCAGAGAAATCTTTTTATAAACCATTCTAATAGGTCTACTTGAGGGCAATCAATGTCAAGTGGGGGGATATTTGATGACATCAAATATTTGATACTTTTTAGTGTCAATTTTCCCCTAAAAATACTTTCAATTGTCTTATAAATAGTTGAATTCGATACTTTTACGGTTATTTCGTTATTTTTAGGTAAAATGCAAGTATATGACAAGAAACACGGTAAAAGGATGTAAAAATGAAGAAAACATGGATTCTTACGAGACTTTACGGCGTAACCCCTACGATAGTGTTACGCCGTAACATATTCAAGGCAAGACACGTCACCCAACAAGATTACGGCGTAACCTCACTAAAGGTTTACGTCGTAACATTATTATTATGGACGGATAAGTTTTCTAAGTCAGTATTACGGCGTAACATGGACAATTGATTATGTCGTAACATCCTTTAAGCCTACAAGATGGAAAGTGCACGTCAACAATTTATGGCGTAAACCCCTAAAAGGTTACGCCGTAAACTATTCAAAATCTATAAATAGAGGCCTCATTCAGACAATTCAATATCAAACACTCCACCACAGATCTAAGGCGTGATCAAGGCCTTCATAGCTCAAAGAATTCCACAAGAAGTCCAAGGGAGATCATAGTAAACTTACTTTTGTATTTAATCGTTCATAAATAACTTCTGTAAAAATTATGAGTTTTCCATCCATGATTGTCTTCATTAATTCTTGCTTTGTTGTTTCCATGTGCGGCTAAGAACTTTGAGTGTTGGCCTAGTCATGAATTTACTATCATTGTAATACTTGTTTCCTGTTAAATCATGGTTTCGTTGGATATCCTTTTGACTATCGTGTAACCCTAGGTTTTGGTAGTATTGCGGGTGGTTTAGATCATGTTAATCATGTTATTAGGTTACCACTTGAACATGGGATTAGCAGGGTACTAGGGTTGGATGATTATTCCAACCTTAGTGTAGGAACTAACCCTATTATCGCCTCTATCACTTATTATACTTAAAAAGCACAGGAACTCTTTCAGAGAGGGTTAATAAAAATGTATAGGTTATTAGACTAGTTCTTAGGATAGTTGGGATTAATCACTATGACCTGGTTGCCCCACCTTCATAAATTTCAGGAGATTCGGGATTGCAGGAATTATAGGGCAGACTAAAGATATATATTTAAGTCTGTCGATTTTAGAAACCACCAATGAGACCATGATGTAACATTGCACAGGGAAACATAGTTATAATGATAGTAATGTAATGGCTAGGCTAGCACGCTTCTCTCCCTGATATCTTCTACTACTTTTACTTTCGCATATTTACTTTCTTGTTTATCTCAAAATCAATCTTAAAACCACTTTTAAAATGTGACATATCAAATTAAAACTAATTAACACTTAGCTCTTGGGACGACCTCGGATTTACCATCTCTACACTACTCGCGACCGGGTTCTCTGCCCGTTAGTGCGTTTGTAAAGGTAAAGCGAGTTTTATAAATTTAAAACTTGAATAAAATATATTTTAAAATAAAATATGCATCATTGACGAATTTTGGTCAGAGTCTTGGGTGACGTCCAATCCTTAATTGACTCAATCTTAGCAGGATCAACGTGAATGCCTTCACTATCAATTACGTGACCGAGAAATTGAACTTTCAATAACCAAAATTCACACTTAGAGAACTTGGCGAACAAATCCTCCTTCTTAAGTAACCTCAATATCAACTTAAGGCGTCCTTTATGCTCCTTCTTATTCTTGGAGTAGATCAATATATCATCGATGAAAACGATAATGAATTTATCCAAATACGGTTTGCACACCCGATTCATCAGATACATGAATACCGCTGGTGCGTTGGCCAGTCCAAATGGCATTACTTGGAACTCGTAGTGACCATATCGAATCTTAAATGCCGTCTTTGGTATATCCTCTTCACAAACTATGAGTTGGTGATAACCAGACCTCAAGTCGATCTTAGAGTAAACTCTTGACTCTTGCAGCTGGTCGAACAAACCGTCGATTCTCGGAAGTGGGTATCGGTTCTTTACAGTATGTTTGTTTAGTTCACGGTAGTCGATACATGTTAGGATCATTAAAAGTGTCGATAATGTGATTTTGTATTATTTAAGTCATTAGTGTTTCTTTTGATAATGCCAAAGTAGTTTGTAATAAGGTATATTATGCTAAAAGAATGAAATAGCATAATTACCAAAGTCTAGGGACTAGATGTGACAAGTTAGGAAAATAAGGAAGGGAAGCCTCCTTCCATCACCTATAAATACCCCTCTAATCTTCATTAGAGGGTGATACACTAGTAACAAACTCTTCCATTTTCCCTCCCTTTTATATCATTTGATTTTCAAATACTTGCCCTTCTGTACAATTCTCTCTATGCATACATGTTCGATATGATTGATTCAAGATTAATGTGACCTAACAAGTGGTATCAATCGCCAATAGAGAATTAGAGTGTTCATTTTGTGAGGTTTTTTTTCACGTCCGAGAAGCGTACAATGATGTTCGGAGAATTCGGTTGAAGATTTTGAGCTTTCGAGATCAATTTTGGTAGTAAATTTGAGTATTTAGGATTATCGAGTGTAGTTTTACTTCGTTAGCAGTTATCGGAAGTGGTATTCGTGTTCTCGGAAGAAGTTTAGCATTCTCATAAGTGTTATTCTTGTTTTTTAGCAGATTCACTAGTGATAGTTGTGTAATTTCGATAAGAAATATCTTGTAATAGATATATACGACCTTTCGGTTCAATCGAAAATCGTATATTAGGAGCTTAGTTTCAAACTCGGTTTTATCGAGTTTTATGAGTTTCACATTTTTGGTTTTATCGAATTGTTGAAATAAGGTTTTGCTACGTTTTATCTCGGAAATAAGCTTTCAAAATCATAACATACATCGATTTCACGGTTTTATCGTGAATTGAAGTGTTGAAAAACAAAAGTTCTCAAATTTTAAAAATTCGGACGTCAAATTCGGTTTTATCGAATTTGCATTTTAAGGACTTTTGGATTATCTAGTCATCATAAATTTTGGTTTCATCGAATTTGTGGTTATTAATAATCCATAATTGTTAAATTTTTCAAAATTTGGACCTACCGAGTTTGTAGCTAAATCGAGTTTTAGATTTTACCGAGTTTGAATTTTCAAGTTTAATAAGTTTGTAGATTACCGAGTTTGTGTACTGTTCGAGAAGTATATCGATCTTCAGACTACTTGTTATACATGAACAGTGTTGTCCGAGTTTGACTACTGTTACCGAATTTGATACTATTCTCACAAATATCACTCATTTTCATCTACAAAGATCTAATCTTTGAATCATAAGACATGTCGACATCCAAAACATACCAACAATCCCTTGTTGATGCCGGTTATGAGAATAGACCTCCTATGCTTGAAAGGGGTAGTTATATACCATGGGCAAGTAGATTCAGATGATATCTAAACTGGAAGAGAGACAACCGGAAGTGGCTTCTCAAAGCACTTGTTGAAGGCCCTTATGAGTTTAAGAATTTCGTTCTTGAAGGCTCGACAATACCACGATTGCAAACTGTAGAGGATCTTGAAGGTGATGACTTATTGCTCCATGATACTGAAATGGAGGTCATGAATATGATTCTACTTTCTATTCCTAATGAGATTTACAATTTTGTGGATGCTTGCACTTCGGCCAAGGATATGTGGAAACGAGTTGAACGATTGACGAGGGGAACTATACAAAACAAAGTTGACAGAGAAACGCGTTTTACGAACGAATTTGATCAATTTGTTGCTGAACCAGGGGAAGCACTTGTTGCCGTCTACAATCGTTTTGCTCAGTTAATGAATTATTTGGAACGAAATAACATGAACTTTCCAACTGTTACAATTAACACAAAGTTTCTTAATAGTTTGCAACCGGAATGGTTGAAATATGTGACTCAAGTACGTCTTGCTAAATGATTGACAGTGGATTCGTTTGATGATCCTTTTTATTATCTTCAGCAATTTGAGAAACTGGTTAATGCATCAAGAGCAAAGAAGTTAGAAAAGTCTCATGACTCTTTGGCTCTAGTAGCACAAACGGGTTCATCATCCAGACAAACATCATCTTATTATGTGACACATCCTACGTCTGTGGTTGATACGATGAGTATCCAAAAGCAGGATGATGTTCACAACAGATCCTGAAGATCCCACTAGTCTCTGTGATGTTGCTACTATGCAAAAGCCATTACTCAAAAAAAATTTCTCTAATCCCAAAAATAATCATCTTCGTGCTTTAATCCAACATAAGAAAATCAAGCAATCATTCAAGAGACAGGGTGAATATTCGAAGCAGGAAGTCTGGCATTACTGGAAGAAATAGTAGACAGCTATGTTCAATAAGGAAGTTTTGAGGAATGGAATTCATCCAAAAGAGACGGAAATGTTCAAAAGGACTCTCAAAAAACTCCATCTTCAGGCAATACTTCAACTGTTCAATGCTACATCTATATGGAAAAGGACCCATTAATGCTAGGAATTGGTCCAAAGCCAAGGTTTCGTGACTCAAAGTATTTCATCGGAACTCAAAGTTGCTGGCAAAACAGCGATGAAGCGGCGTAATTCTTACTGATGAGCAGAAGATTTTCTCTTTCTGACGCATCAAGGATTGGAAGAAATTGAAGAACTCAATGCAAACATATGCTTACAGGCCAGTATTCAACCACTGATCAACTGTCTGATGATTGGGCCAAGTCTATAAGGTTTGCATTTAAAAAAGTGAGGTACAATCTTCATCCATCGATGAGAATAATGAACCAATGTATCCAACTCATACAAAAATTATTAACAGTACCATTGGTGATGATCAAATTAATAGCAATATTAAATTTGATTCATCAAAGGAAATGTTAATAGTGGCAAGTTTGAAAAAGATACACATGTTCCTGATCTATGTGCAGTAGAAAAACTTACTAGAAATGCATATCAGGAAGCTGAAAAACAACAAATATTTGCTCAACAAGTCCAAACACAAAACACACATTTGACTAGTCAGCTTGAGATGTATAAGGAACGGGTTCCGATTTTGGAAGACATAAACAAGGATGATAATTATCTCAACGAATTTCTTGAAGCTAATGAACGAGCAAAACGTTAAAATAAACAAGCTCAGTCTCAATTTGGTTTCGTGATCGAGATATCATAATCGAATCTCGAAAAATCAAATAGATAATTAGATTTAGATGTTAAAAATTACAAACGGAAAAATGAGGAATAACAAAAGACACATTCGATTTTAAAAAGGCAAATGAGTGAAAAAGAGGATACGTATCATGATACTATTCTAGATCTTGAGGCCAAACTGAAAAAGAATGTTGATCTGATTTGAACTTGGTAAATTCTTTTACAAGGAATTTTATGCTTGGACCAAAACCATTGTCAGTATATGACCAACAATTAAAACATGGTTTGGGGTATCCGAATCCTTATACACTCAAGCAAGCAATTTCAAAGTGTCCAAAGTTATATGTTGCATCTAGTTTAGTAATTAGAATTCTCTTTAATATTAGCGATATTCTGAGGACACTCTTGAGGATGCTTTCAAAAGTCAACAAAAAATGACAGAAAAAATAAATGATCCAATTGCTGTCACAAATAAACAAAATTGCTGGACAATTAACTACAAAAAATTAAATACGCTTTATAAAGATTTTGTTCCTCAAAAAGAGCTTTCTGTCGAGCAAAAATATTTTCCATCTTCTTTCTAATCTCCCGTTAAGAAAGATTCCATATCCAAAAATAACCAGTGAGTCAACCTTGATCAAAGAATTAAACAAGATAAAAGTTTGTTTTGAAAAGCTGTCTTACTAATACAACAGAACTGTAAAAGAGCAAGCATTTTTTACACATCACCGACAGAGATACAAATCAATGATTTTTGTCAAGATCAAGTTAAACCAATTCTTAACGAGTTGAAGGTTTATCTTGAATTCTTTCGGAATCTATTTCAAAGGGATATAAAAGAAATGAAAGATGTTTTTAAGTCGACAGAAAGTGAGCTTGATGAACTAGAGAAGCAAAATGATTTGTTGAAAGATCAACTTTTGGAAGCATCTCTCAATCATTGATGTTTGAGCTGTTGTGATGTTAAAGTCATAGAATCGTATAAAGATCTTAATTGATGAAACTTGACCAAGTCCAAAGCAATCATTTAAGATTCAAGAGGGTTTGCAGTCTAGAATAAAAATTCTTGAAAAAGATGTTCAAAGATGTCAAAAGCAAAGTGTTGATTTTGAATTAAAGCTATAACATGAAAAAGAAAAATATAAATGGGATTCAACTTCGAGAAATAAAAACACAAATCATCTTGATTACTCTTTGATTTCAAAGTTGGAGAAACTTGAGAATGAGAAAGTGTCTTTGGATTTTAAAGTGAAATCTTTGATAAAAGAACGCGACAATGTCAAAATTGAATATAAAAAGCTTTTTGATTCAATCAAAAAGACACGGTCTCAAACTCAAAAGGAAATGGATGAATTAATTGTTCATGTTTCTGAGAAAACATATGCATATGGTGTTATTCGTGCTGAGAATCAGGATCTTTTGTCTATCATATCTGAGTTAAAGACAAGATTGGAAAACGTTGAAAAAGGTAAGTCTGTAAATACTAAGTTTGACAAAACAAATGGTTCTCAATCTCTTCTTTGTGTCACACCACTAAACAAACACGCTTTGCAAAAGAAAACGGATGTTTCCAAAACAAAAGAAAACCATGTTGTGTCAAAACCAGTCACTTTACAGACTTCATCTAACAAACAAACAGGGGCAAATCAGAACAAAAATGTCATTAAACCAGGAATGTACAGAGTTGTCACAACACAAGAATCACAAATAAACAAGACTAAAAGTGGTTTATCTTTTGTTGGGAATTAAAAGTCTTCTTAATACTGTTAAATATTAATGCTACTAGTCAATAATAAAAGAGAAGTTTCAACTAGAGACATTAATGTTGATTGAAGACATTAATGATGATTGAAGACTTTATGGTTGAAGACTTTATGTTGATTGAAGACATTAATGATAATATGAAGACTTAATGTTCGAATGATAAGTTTTAATTTGAGGTGGTCTATGGAAAAGAATTGAATACATTGATAATGTTGACCCACAATAGTTTCGAAACAATATTGAATACTTAATTATGGATTTAATATGGTTTGACCTATATTGTTGGGAAATATATTGTAAAAGACTAATCCTGTTATTAAAACAGTTAATCCAGTATTATTAGTTAAACTAGTCATACTAATATTAATTCTGGCAGTATATTAAAAGTTAATACTGCTTGGTCAAACATTTAAGTCTGTTGTAATTTTAGTAATAGTTATCTATTAGCGTTGATTTAGAAAGAGATAAGCATTATCTCTTAACAAGCGTTAGGGTTCCTTAATTCTATAAAAGTAACATAGAAATAGTATTTGTAAAATAATAATGAGTTGATTGAGCTGTTCACAATCAAATATAATAGTACTCAACAAGTTCAGTATATCGATACTTGTGTTCATCTTGGTATAGATATAGAAATCCGCGATAATATTTATATTCACAGTTATCGGTCTCTCATAGTTTCTTTTGGATTTATCTAAAGGACTATAGAGTCGTGTAAGGCTCATTAGATCCTTTTTATTAGGAACCTAACAAGTGTAAACAGAGCCACCAAAGGGACATTACACAAGAATGAACAAAGATCAAAACCAATTAAACACACAAAAACCAAGTAGGACATGTCTGCAACATAATTTTTCTCTCTTCATAGATGATGCGTCTTTTGTATAGGATCTGTACCAGCATCAAACAAAGGAGATGCTCCTACTAAACCACCACAAATAATCACCACAAATACACTCTCAAACATTAAACTGCCAGTGCTTCAAAAGGATGATTATGATACGTGGGCGATGAAGATGGAACATTATCTTGAGTATATAGATAATGAGGTCTGGAAAGTGATTCAGAATGGGAACTCAAAGAAGCGAGTCACCAAAGGTAAGGATGGTGTATACAGGGTTCTTCCTCCAACCACACAGGAAGAACAGTTTGCTGATGAGAAAGAAAGGAAAGCAAGAACACTACTGTTAATGGCTGTTCCAAAAGATCATCTCAGACGTTTTCATGACATGGATGATGCCAAAGAAATCTGGGCAGCTATCAAGACACGGTTTGGTGGTAATGCGAAGCATTTTGCCAGGGAGTGCAAGTTTAAAGGTTTAAAAGAAGGTAGCAGGCAGGAAGCAAGTAGAGGTCAAGATTTCAAGCCAGTGAGAACTGAAAAGGAAGCCTTGATGACCATTGATGAAGGTCAAATCAATTGGGTAGAGCAGACTGCAGATGAGGAACTCAACCATGCTCTAATGGCTTTCACTGTGAATAATGAGGTATCCATGTGCTCTAAATTGTGTTTAGATTCATATAATGCTCTTCAAGCTAAGTATGATGAACTGCAATCTGAATTTGGTGACCAAGAAGCTGCCTTAACTGCCCATAAGCTAGGTATTAAGAAATTAGAATCTCAGCTTAGAGCCTCCCACAAACAGCAAACTTCCTTAACTGAAAAATTAAATTTTCAAGCTAATCAAATTTTTGAAAAAGATGAAAAGCTCAAAAAGTATAGAAGAATAGGAATGAAAGCTGTCAAGGACAAAAATGATTTACAAAAAATTGTTGATTCTTGGTTTGCATCATCTAAAAATCTTTGGAAGTAATGAATGTGGATGAGCTCAACTGTTAAGATAGGTTTAGGATATGGCATACAATCAAATGCTGAGGTCCTAGGATATGAGGAAGAGATGAGTAGAGTATATTTTGTCCATAGAAAAACAGATGCAGGATATATGATACCCACGATACAAGCATATTCACAAACAGAGTAGATTAAAGGGTCCTCATACCTCTCACGAGTATTATACCCCTATGGAACAGGAGGACATAGATGAATCTCTGATGAGTATAGGTAAAACATGGACCTCAACTAAATCTCCTAGCCCAGACAGTGTCTAAAGCAAGTTCCATGGTTTTCATCCATCTGTCATCAATGACAGTATGGGGAGCTTGAGCTAATGTCTGATGCTAGTATCCACCTCAAACACACCTATCAATCCAATGACAGTGATGGGGAGCTAGGAACTGTATCTGACCATTCAGTCAATGATGCCTCTACCAATGACCATATCCCTATACCATCTATTGAGCAGGTTACCATCTAGCCAGTACCACAAAAGACTCAACCACAATTGGCCTAATCCCCAACAAACCAGTTGACCCTAGTTTGTGCCAAGCATGTAAAAACTCCTAGACACTATTAGGACAACAATGACCTCCCTCACCATTCCTCAGAAATAGACAGAATTGGAAATCAAAGAATGGAAAGGAACTTAGGTACAGAAATTCTTTGTAAGAAAACCATGTTTGTGTGTGGAAGTCTTAGTCAATTGATTACAGGACTGAGACAATTAATGAGAAGAAGATGTCAAGGCACGCGCTTCTTAAGAGTAAAAGTAATGGTTTCATGCTGAAGTAAGGCAAGCTAAAGCTACACCAGCCTGGACAACACTAACAGGGTGAATAAAGCAAATCAATTCACTCCCAGACCTGTACGACCAGTCCATTAGACCCAAACCTTAGTACTGCAAGCAAAACTCTTAAAACTGGTAGGGTAAGAGTGTAATACTTGGTCATGGAAATGTTAGTTCTGGTAGTGTGCATGTTAATTCTGGCACTCAATTTAAGTTTGGTGCTTCTAGATTTAATACTGGTCATGGAAATGTTAATTCTGGTAATGTGTATGTTAATTCTGGCACTCCAATTAAGTCTGGTAGTTCTAGATTTAATACTGGCAAGCTAAATGTTAATTCTGGTAGTGTGCATGTTAATTCTGCTAGAGTAACTAGACCAGTATCAAACCAGACTTCATACAAAACAAGCCCTAAACTTTCTCAGGTGAATCTTACAAGTCCAAAGAAATGTTTTTCAAAACAAAGATCACTTGTAAATAGACCCTTTTTAAGAAATACAGCACACAAGTCAAATACATATGCCGTTCAGGGCAAAATGGGCACTGCTGTTAAGACCTCAGCAGTTGTGTCTGAGAAAAGCAATACCACTCTCCAATACAAATAGTGACCAATCCCTAATCTCAAATGCTTAATGTTTTTCTAGAGGTCCACAAGGGCAGACCCTAAGCCTGTGAAGGCCTGGTCCCTAAGAGAAACTAATTTCCCTTTTTCATGTGCGGGAACACACAGAAGAACATTGTAGATAGAGGTATATATTGATATGGATGCTCATAGCACATACAGGTAGATCAACAGGAGGATTTTGAAAATTCAATAGGGGATCTGGTTACCTTTAGAGGTAGAATAGGCTACATAGCTGGTATTATTAGGAGTAGTGATTTTGTAGAGTTAGAAGTCTAGGCTGTATATAAGAAGGATAACATATGGGTGAAAGGTGCTATGCACTAACACAACAAATGGTTATCAGTTCACCATGTCTAACCAACATAAGGACTGGCTAGTCCAAGAGCAAACGGCTCTTGGTAAAGACTTCTCAAATCCGTTCTATGGTTGACAACTTGCAAATAAGTTGTATGGTTTTCAACTCACCATATCTATTAAAGTGAAGAGTTGGCTAGCCCACAAGTTTATGGATTGTGGTAAAGGCTGTGGAAAAACCATAACTAGTCCATAAGATTATGGCTTATGGTAAAGACAATTATGCAAATCCATATTATATGGTTGCCACTTTACCAAAAGTGGATGGTATATTCAACCACAAGTTTCAAGTACAAAGGTTTGACATGTTTATCAATCCACTCATGGAATTTACCTTTCTTGGTGCCCAAAGGATTGAACAAGCCCCTGAGCAAACTGTACGGTAAAGAGGAATTATCAAATCCGTTGATGGCTATAATGGTTTGCCAAAAACCATATGGTATTCAACTCACCAACGTTTCAAGTACTGAGAGTTGAAATGGTTTTCAGTTAACCATGGACATACACCTTTCTGGTGGCCAAAGAACTGACTACTCCAGAGTTAATGGCTAACTGGTAAAGAGACATCAAATCCATTTAAAATTTTCAATGATTCACCTCTCTCAGGAGTTAACACACCTGGAAGTGATGAGAATAGACTGAAACTTTATGATTTGATGTACATAATTGTCAATGTTGCTGATATAACGGATTGCTGAAGAAGTTTGAAGAATAGTTGACTGCAAGAGTAAAAGTCCTCTGGTGATAAAGACAGTTTGGGTGATGATGCATCCAAACAGGGGAGGATTGATATTGGTGATATTAATACTGATGCAGAGATTACATTAATTTTTTTGAATGAAACTCAGGGGAGGATAAATGATATTATTGCTGATGAAGATATTACCCTGATTTCCTAAATTAATCTTAAAACTGCTAAAGATATAAAGAAGTGTTTGGAAGCATCCTCCTAGAGATTAAGAAGCTTTTAATGAAGAAACTTGATGATTAATCCAGATGAATATCAATTTTAGGGGAGGATTGTTGGGAATTAAAAGTCTTCTTAATACTGTTAAATATTAATGCTACTAGTCAATAATAAAAGAGAAGTTTCAACTAGAGACATTAATGTTGATTGAAGACATTAATGATGATTGAAGACTTTATGGTTGAAGACCGTATGGACTGTTTGGACAGTTAAAGGGCGTGTTTGGTTTAGCGAGTCAACGAGGAAACGATGAGGGTTTGTTTGGTTTATATATAAAACAACAAATAAAAATGTTAGGAAAATATTGTAAACAGACTTAATACTGTTAGTATTAAAGTTAAGTCTGTTAGTTATAGTTAGTACTGATAGAAATAGTTAGTACTGTTAGTAATAGAAGTTAAGTCTGGTAGAGCAAGTTAAGTCTGCCAGCATTAACTTAAGTCTGACAGTATTAAAGTTAATACTGTTTGACCAGACAGTTAAGTCTGTTGTAATTTTAGTAATAGTTATCAATTAGCGTTGATTTAGGAAGAGATAAGCATTATCTCTTAACGCGTTTAGGGTTCCTTAAGTCTATAAAAGGAACATAGAATAGTATTGTAAACATATGAGTTGATTGAGAATTCACAATCAAATAGTAATAGTAATAGCAAGTTTGGTATTCGTTCTTGTGTTCATCTTGGTATAGATATTGATATTCCGCGTCAATATTTGTATTCACAGTTATTGTCTCTCATAGTATCTTTGGATTTATTCAAAGGACTATAAGTCGTTTAAGGCTCATTGAGATCCTGTTTATAAGGACCTACAAGTGGTATCAGAGCCACCAAAGGGACTTTACACAAGATTGAACATAGATCAAAACCTTTTATTCCACCAAATCAAATAATCATGTCTGCAAACGATAATTTTTCTCTTCATGATGATGAGGAACTTTCTCTTCATGATGATGCATCTTTGGATGGATCTGTACCAGCATCCAACAAAGGAGATGCTCCTGCTAAACCACCACAAATTATCACCACAAACACACTTTCAAACATTAAACTGCCCGTTCTTCAAAAGGATGATTATGATACGTGGGCAATGGAGATGGAACATTATCTTGAGTATATAGATAATGAGGTCTGGAAAGTGATTCAGAATGGGAACTCAAAGAAGCGAGTCACCAAAGGTAAGGATGGTGTATACAGGGTTCTTCCTCCAACCACACAGGAAGAACAGTTTGCTGATGAGAAAGAAAGGAAAGCTAGAACACTACTGTTAATGGCTGTTCCAAAAGATCATCTCAGACGTTTTAAGCTCCCAGAGCCTTGGTTATGCTACTTATGTTACTTTCTTGATGAAAGTGGATATAGAAAGAGGAACTATTGACAAGACTCTTTTTACAAAAAAGGACAAAAATAATATCATGTTAGTGCAAGTTTATGTGGATGATATTATTTTTGGTTCTACAAAGAAATCTTGGTGTGATGAATTTGAGGTATTAATGAAGAGTAGATTTCAGATGAGTTCTATGGGAGAACTCACCTTCTTTCTTGGATTACAAGTCAAACAGAAAGAAGATGGTATTTTTATAAGTCAGGATAAGTATGTTGCAGAAAGAAATTCGTGAAGAAGTTTGATTTTGCCAGTTGTAAAGACTGGCTAGCACACCCAATCGAGGACCATAAGCCTTTAGTCAAGGTGAGGAAAGCTAGTGATGTGCATGGGTAACATATTTATAGACCATGATTGGTTCTTTAATTGTACTTGGACTGGTCTAGGTCTGATATTATGTTTGCGTCTGTGCTTGTTCTAGGTTTCAGGTTCAATCCAAAGACTTCCACATCTAAGTGTTGTTAGAGAATCTTTAGATATCTAAAGGGCAACCCAAATGGGCCTTTGGTATCTAGAGTGGCCTCATTTACCTGGAAGCATATTCAGATAGTGACTATGCTAGAGCAAATCTTGACAAGAAATCCACAACAGGAGGTTGTTAATTTCTTGGCAGGAGACTTATTTCTTGGCAATTCAAAAAGCAAACAATTGTGGCTACTTCTACTATAGAGGTAGAATATGTTGCTTCTGCAAATTGTTGTAGGCAATTTTTTTGGATTCAAAATCAAATGTTAGACTATGGGTTCAATTTCACTGGAAAACCAAGATCCTACATTGATTTAGAATGTACTATTTGCATTATAAAGAATCCAGTGTTTCACTAAAAAAAAGCATATTGTAATTAGGCACCACTTCATAAGGGATGCATATGAGAAGAAACTTATTCAGGTGCTGAAAATACACACTGATGATAATGTAGCTGATCTTCTAACCAAGGCATTTGATGTTAGCAGGTTTTAGTTCTTGGTTGTTACAATTAGGATGATCAATCCATAAGCTGCGTTAGTTAAGGGGAGGAAATATGATTTGTTGTATACTTTGTATGAAGTGTGATTTTCATGGAGTTATTTGGGTTTTAGAGAGTCATTGGGAAGAGCTATAGATGGTACTGAAGCACGGCTATTGCCAAAAATTGTTCATTCTTTGTTTGACAATAGTTAGTACCGACAGTGCAAAGTTAGTACCGTTGGGCAAAGATAGTACCGCTATAGAGACGTTAAAGAAAATACCGCCAAGGGTTTAAAGTGTAAATTGAAACGGTTTCTTTAATCTTAGGTTTGTTTAACCTATATAAACCCATCTCAATTGCACAATTCACTCACGTAATCTCTATCACTTACTTTCCTTTATTCTAACCCTAATCTCTCAATCGCCGGATCGATTACAAATCACAACCATAGTTGTTCTTGAATGTAACGTTGGCCGAAACATAATTATGGTCGTTATTTAGAGAAAACTGATGGAAATGCAGAGTTTCATGAGATTATTGACTTTCTTGCGCGAAGCTCCATTCACAATGCTCTTACTGTAAGTCCAGTAGTCTCTACTACATTTGTTGAACAATTTTGGATGTCTACTAAATCCAAAATAATCAACAATGTTAGGTATATTACTGCCAAAGTAGCTGGCAAGCCTGTGTCTATCTCTGAAGCATCAATAAGAAGTGATCTTCTTTTTGATGATGCCGATGGGATAGATTCTCTACCAAATCAGGCTATATTTGATGTTATTCAGCTCATGGGTTATGAGGGGGATTTAACTGTTTTAACATTTAACAAAGCTCTGTTTTCACCCCAATGGAGATTTCTTTTTCATACAATGAATCATTGTATTAGTTCAAAAAGCACCTCTTGGGATCAAATTCCCACTAATATTGCCACTGCAGTAATTTGCTTAACCTCTAATCAGAAATATAATTTTTCTAAATTAATTTTTGATGGTATGCTTAGACACTTAGATGCAAAGAAAAAGTTTGTTATGTATCCACGTTTTATTTCAGTCTTTTTGGATACACAGCTAAAGAGTGTGCCCGTGCCTTTAGACCATTTTCCTGTTAATGCTTTGACAAGTAAAGTTTTCTCCTTTATGGTTAAAAAGGGTAAACATTTTTCAGGGAAAGTCACACCTCTGTTTTCTAACATGTTGGTTCAACCAACAGAGGATGAGGGTGAACAATCAGAAAGACCATCTGAACCACAACTTACACCCTCTCCTCCTCACCCAAGTGAAGTTCATGTTGAGCCTCAGTCTGACCCATCACCTAGACCTTCACCTACTACTCATATTCCTGATTCCATTCCAGAGGATTCTGGTGGGAATCATGGAGGTCAGTCATCCAGTGATAGATCCCTTTCCGGGAATGAGGGTGACATGACACTCCAAAGTGTATATGATCTTTGTATCTCTTTATGTTCACAGGTTACAGATCAAGCCAAACAGATTAAACAATTGAAGGCACAGATCAAGAAGCTTAAGAAGAAAGCCAAACCTGTTATTGCACACCACAAAGCTTGGGTAAAGAGTGTCTCCTTGAAGCAAAGATTGGCGGGAAAGAAGTCCTTGAAGAAACAGTGGATGCAAAAGGAGTCTGTATCCAAACAGGGGAGGAAACCTGCCAAAGCTGAACCTTCAGTCCATAAAGATCCATTGTTTGATGAGCTTGCTGATGATACGTTGGATTATATGGATACTGAGAATGCTCAAGATATGGGGAGGACAAGATTTGTGGTGCATGAAGAGAAAGAAAGGGAAGAAAAGGAAGTTAGTACTGATGATGCACTAGGAAAAAGTTAGTACTGACAGACCAAATGTTAGTACTGACAGACTCAAAGTTAATACCGACAAGGAAAAAGATAGTACCGTTAGCCCAGATGAAGGTACTGATGATCGAACTGAAGGAAGAAGTGCTACTCCAACCACTCCAACAACTACTCCTACAATGTTTGGAGATGATGAAACTATTGCTCAGGTTCTTCTCAACATGAGCCAAGCCAAAGCAGTTTCAAGAGAAAAGGAGAAAGGAGTTGAACTTAAGGATGTTGAAGAGACTGAGAGACCTAGACCTACTTCAACCAGATCATTATTGACATTAAAGCCTCTTCCAAAGATTGATCCAAAAGATAAAGGGAAAAAGAAAATTGAAGAGGAAGATGAGTCTGATACTGAATCTGAGGGTATTCCTGAAGCTGAAAAGAAGTTTAAGCAACTTGCTAGGGATGAAGAGATGGCTAGAAAGATACAAGAAGATTGGGAAGCAGAAGAAGAAGTTAAAAAGCTAGCTGAAGAAGAAGCTATAAAGACTGCCCTTTCAAATGAGTATGATTTTATCCAAGCAAGAATTGAAGCTGATAGACTTCTAGCTCTAAGACTTCAACATGAAGAAAGAGAGCAGTTCACTGTGGAAGAGAGAGCAAAATTCCTTCATGATACAATTGCAGCTCAAAGAAGGTTTCTTGCAGAACAAAGAGCAATTGCAATAAGGAATAGACCACCTACAAGAACTCAGCTTAGGAATCAAATGATGACTTATCTGAAGCATGTTGGAAACAAGAAACACTCAAAAACTTTTGAAGAAATACAAGCTTTGTATGAGAAAGTGAAAAGGTTTGATGAAAGTTTCACTGCTGTTGGTTCCATTAAGGATGAAAGAAGGATTAAGGAGATGAATGAAGGAGTAAAAGACCCTGATCAGAAGAGTTTAAAGAAGAGGGTTGTTAAAGAAACTCTAAAGAAAGAAGACATAGCAAAGCTACATGCTAAGGTAGATATGACAGAGCAGGGTACAAAGAAAAGAAAGGGTGGTCATATGAAGATGCTTGCTAGAAAAAGGAAAAGATTACAATCAGATGTTCATAGTGATGATGAGCACAGAAAGTGTTTAAAGATTGTTACCTTTGAAGGTACTATGGATAGTGAAATAATGGAAAGAAAATTAGTCATTGCTAGGTTGAACAAGGTAATATCACCAGATGGAGACTATCTTGTTATTTACAGAGCAAATAGGAACTTCAGAGCATTCAACTGTCTATTGGAAGTATTGTATATATTTGATAGGAAAGATTTATTTCATCTGTATGATTTAGTGATGGAGCAGTACTCAGAAATTACATTAGAAGGAATTGAGTTGATTCTTTGAGGATATTTGAAGATAATGATGGAATCCTCACAAGAAGAAAATGTTCAAAGTGATTTATGGGATGATCAACAAGATTAGGAGATTGTTACATGGAGATTGTATAAAGCTTGTGGAGCTTACATACTAGAACTTAAAGATGGGACAGTTATCCATATGTTAGTTGAAAGAAGATATCCTCTTTTCAAGGATTTATGAAGTTGAAAGAGTAAGTACTGCTGCCCTTGATTTGATCAGATTCATTAAGCAACAGATTGATGAGAATTGATGATGTAAATGGAGATGAGAAGGGTTTGAGTGTTGGCTAACCACCACACAACAAATGGTCATCAGTTCACCATGCTTAATAGGCATAAGGACTGGCTAGTCGAAGTTGAAAGAGTAAGTACTGCTGCCCTTGATTTGATCAGATTCATTAAGCAATAGATTGATGAGAATTGATGATGTAAATGGAGATGAGAAGGGTTTGAGTGTTGGCTAACCACCACACAACAAATG